>OZ026612.1:55020078-55107578 GCA_964020975.1 Hermodice carunculata
ATTGTTCCATATTTAAAGTGTGTGTGTCAACACACACTTTTCTGTTACTCTTAAAATTCTTTCTTTCTTCTTTACCAGTGAATTTGTCCGACACCATAATACATAGAAACTCCAAACTTGGCATGGTTGTGCCTCCATACAAGGAGTTTGGCCTTTTGATGCAGAGGAAAGAAGATGTTTAAATTATGCAAATTAGGGGCATTTAAAATTTTTGATCTTCAAAAGTATACTAGATACAGATGTCATTCCAACTTCTACCAAGCGGGTATTGACCATTGCGCATCTAATGAATTTAAAATTAAAGTTATAGCAATTTAAATTATGCTAATTAGCTGTATTTGAAATTTCAAATCTTTAATATCTTCAAAAACGTTTAGATAGAGAAGTCATTTTAACTTCTAGTACAGTCTGTCTGAAGACCTAATGGGACCCCTGAATTTAATTTTACAGATAAAACCATATATTTATGTCTTACTGCGCTTGGCCTATATGATTTCTCGTTGCCTTACCAGCTCACACAATTTTTTAAACAATGATAGGAAGCAAGGGATATGTTTTTCTTCCATAAAAACAACTGAAAATACTACATGAGGTGGGAGGCAATAGCAAGAGCCATAAAACATGAGGTCACCTGTTCCTGTTTTGGGTCAAAAGGCTGTTTGAATACCAAGGTTTTGGATTCCCAACGACCTGACAAAGAACAGTGGTCCCTTTTGTTCTTTGCCAGGTTGTTGGGAATTTTTATTTCCAGATGCTGTGCGTCTTCAAAAAGTCCTTTTCCCCTCACCATTGTGACAGGCAGACCAGTGTGCAGGTAGATTGAGTAGTTCTTGTGCATTGTGACACAATCATTTTGCACTTAGTTTTCATTCATAATATAATTTAGAGGGGCAACCTGGTTCTGTTTTAGACATACATTCAGGCACAAGATCCGGCACCTGTCCAAGGTATTGCGTACTGATTGAAATGACCTCACCATTTTGTAAATAGTCGATGGACCTCAACTGTTTATGGCTTTTCCACTCACTCCCACGAATACAGTATTTTAAGTAGTTTTTATGAAGGAAAAATACATGCATTGTTTCATTTCATTATTTGAAAACTTTTGTGAGTTGGTAAGGCAAAGAGAAATCGTATAGACCAAGTGCATTTAAACATAAAGATCTAGTGATATCTGCAAAATTAAATTCAGGGGTCCAATTAGGTCTTCAGACAGACTGTAGGGGATTAATTACCATTGATCATGTAATGAATCTAAAACAAAAGTTGGAGCAATTTGAATTATGCCAAGTGGCACCATTGGAAATTTTAAATCTTGAATAACTTCAAAGCTATAACAGATAGAGATGCCATTGCAACTTCTACTCATATGCTATGGACTAGTATACATCTGATCATACCAATAAGCTTTAAAGACACACACACTGATTTGCTATGCAGCAAATCATCTTTTCTAGTTGACTTTGTTCTGCATTCATGTGGTAGGCGGGATGTGGTATCACTCATGGTCTTTTTGTCAAACGTAGGGCTTTATGACGACCATTTCAGAGTTCACATGTGATAATATCCAAAATAACTTCCAAAGTACTAAAAATCCAAAAAAATTGTTTCGACTCTTTTAGTGTATATTGCGCTTTAGCCTGGTGCATACAAATATACCCGAGTATTTAAACTTCAACGCGCATACAACGCAATATTTTGCTTCTCTCATATAGTTAAGACGTGGTCCCTATAAGTCAAGTTACCTGAGGTAATAGATATTATGTAAACCTAGTGTCCCAAATGTTCTTCCCGCATTATCGCCTCAATGCTTTTCTGTTCGACTGTAAACCCATTTACCATCACCCTTCGTCCCTAAATCTATAACTAATATTCACGCCTTGTCTTAGCAAACACTTACACTTGTATGTTAAGCTTTTCTGCTTTTGTTATAAAATTCTCTTATTTTTTTTTGAGTATACGGCCCAGGCAAAGCTCTCGTCTGTCACCACTATTACTCTATTACATTTTGCATTGATTTTTGCATCGTTTTTTTTTTTATTTAATTCTGGTTTTTATTTGTCCAATTTATGTCATATGTAATGTTACCATGCTCCTTTTTACGATATTCCCGAGGGATTGACTTCTGTCAGCTCATTCCCAGTTCACATACAAATGACATTGTGAAACTATGCTATGACACTAAGTGCGTCCTGGCAACACATCATGACTCTGCTGGTATGGTTGTGTGTCATATCACAGTACTCAAGAGTATTTGTATCATTACCGCTCCTTTCTTGAACAACGTTCATCACTGATGGGCATCCGAAATGATCAATATAGAATGACCATTGGTTTCTTCGTGAACAAATGGATTTCATTAATGGAGCACTTCTATTCAGGTCCACCTGTCGGTAAAACCAAATGAAATGCTGTTTCTCTTCACTGGCTTTCTTAACTATAAACACGCTTCTCGGTGGGTTTTCCTGTCTAAAACACAGCAACTTGTTCCTGCACTCATTTTCCTGTCAGCTCTTGATGTTGATTCCAACCCTGCCCCTTCCCGCGCTATTAATTCAAACAACGAACTTAAGTTCTCTTATTCAAGCGTTCGCTGCCTGCGAAGTACTACCAAACTCATCCTTTAGTCCAGCCAGAAAACATCAAACATCACCACATTGTTTAAAAACCTGGCTAGATCAGCTCCTTCTGGCTAAAGACGCAAAACAGCCAAACGACTGCGTGGAACTCTCTGTGGTCCATATATGTGCAATAGTTGAGCCAGAACGACGTCAACAACCTAAAACCAAACTTCACCTCCAGATGGGCAGAAAGTCGGGTCATCTTACCACAGCATGGATTCCAGGTTTGTTACTTTAGTTGCCATGTTCCAAAAAACGTCGTATGACAACCTTACTGAAGGAATTAAATGCTGTAAACATTAGTTTCTTGCGTAATAGTGAGTTATGTACGTGATTTCAGCCGCCAAAACGTGCACTTGTGACCCATGCCCCATTTAGTTAATTACTTGTAAAGAATATCAATGTGGGGCAGGTATCTATTGAAAAATGATCCGCCATTTTTAGCAACATGATATGTAACTGTAACGTGAAATATAGGGCTTTTTTTCTTTTTTTTTTTCTATCAGTTCAAGACTTATACCCACTCCTATAGCGGAGCCCCTACATGTCTCTATGGCACTTCGACTTCAACTCACTTATCTACAACCTGTACGACGACGTTATGCCTGCTGAACAGACTTAATTGCATGTATTCAATACACGGAGCTTAATCCACTTGATGATGAATGTTAAAAAGAAAGACGGAGTTGCATCTGGTTATCAAGCAAAATGACACACTATGGAGCAAATAAAAAATTTTGAAGTGAATTTAATGGCTTTTCATTCTAATTGGGGAGAACCGGTAAACCCTAGGTGTATTAACCCTTTACTGGCTAGAATAAAATTAGCTCAATAGTTTGGCGCCCAACTCGAGCCGAGGAAAGCTATTGAACCAAGGCGTGTCAGCCAGATAGACACTTTTATCAGCCAAACTGAAAACTATTCAAATGAACTTTACGTGAATACAATAAAGCAGGCGATTGTTTACATTTGGGCTCGTTGGGACGATTTGTAGCAGTTAAGTTAACTTTGTAAACTGGAAAAGAATATTTGCCAATCAAATAATTAAATTCGATAAAGATAAATATAAAAAGCATAAATGGATAACAAACGGAATTCTGAGATCGATTAAATATGGAGACTGCCTACATAAGAGATTGAAGTCTACTGCGCAAGACACCCCACTATTCTTCACTCTTAGAATGAATTTAGACACTTACAATAATATATTAAGAAATAGTATTCGTAGAGCTAAACAAGTTTATTACGAATGCATCAAAAATTTTTAAATGAAATTGAAAAAAAAAATGAGAAACCATAAACGAAGTCTTCTAAAAAACTGTAAAAAAAATAAATTTCCAGAATATTTTTCAAACCGTGGACAATAAATTATAAATTAATTATTGCGAATAATTTTAAGGGTTTTTTTTCATACATATTAGGACGAATCTTGCTAATCATATGAATAACTCAATGACAAACAATTACAATGGTCATCATTAATTTAATGTAAATTCTTTTTTTTTTTTTCTAAGTAATGAGGTAAATTTAGAAAATAGCGGGAAAGTAATTGATAACTTATGTCCTAAGACAAGTTGTGGAGCAGATGAGCTGTCTACTAAACTACTCAATCTTATAAAAAAAATGTTAGGATAGAACCTCTTAGTGTAATTATTATTCAGGCAATGAACACCGCTGTATTCCCAGTGAGCTGCTGTGGGAGAAAGCCAGAGCACGTGGTTGGACTATCCGAGTGGAAGTAGGAACCCCTGGACGAAAAGTTGGACCCTCGTAATGACTACAGCCAGCACGTTATGAGACCACAAGTCAGGAGAGAAACTCACGAGTAAGAACTTTCGCCGTGCAACAGAGAGTAACCTGAGAGACAGTTTTTGACTCGTCCAGTGGGGAGAAAAAACAAAGTCAAACACAACGCACCATGCCAGAGATAAATGAATGAATGAATGAATGAATGAATGAATGAATGACTGTTAAACTACACCATTTCACAGATACATGGTAATTTATTAATTAGTAGAATGCAATACAAATCGCTGTTTTGCATCACATTACATTACATTATATTCCTCACAACAAAGTGAAGTGAGAAAAAAGGTTCAGCTTAACGGAAATATATGCTATATCGTTCCTCTTACTCTTATGGTTTCCCACCATAAATTTTCCAATTTGCCAAAATATTTCAATTTCATCACAGAGCAAAAGTTTCATCAATTTGTTTTCTATAGTTGAACTTACAAAATCTATCAAAATTTATCAGGCTTTTCTGGACTTTGGACAATTTATAACATGATGTAATTCAGCTTCCACGTCCAAACATAGAGAGAATATCATGTGATCTTTGGGATCCTTTACTGGCGTTTAATATCTACTCTTTTCAATATTCAAGTTATGTGCACTCATTCTCAAATGTGTCAAATCTTTCTAACATTGGCATTCTTCAACAGAATCAAATATTTCTCAACTTGAAAATTCTGATTTTTTTCTGGGACAATTTTTGTGTTAAATTAGGAGAAAATTTGCCAAATCCATTACCAACTTTGTCCAACTATCTTATTGAATAATGCAAGATTATTCATAATTGTACTTAGTCAGCTCAACTCTTTCAATGATACAATTTCAGAATTACGCATGTAAGTATCACACAATAATTTATCAGGGTCAGAATTTCCAGTTCGATATAGTTCTTGCAAACGCCTTTTAACATTCTTAAACAGTATGGGTAAGTGCCCAGCACAATTGGTACTGCTGTGTTGCACGCTTTTTAATTCACTCCAGTAATGCATTTCAAGAATCTTAGAAATAAATGTTCAAGGTCGGCCTAAAAATTTTTTTACAGAATGGATGTAACTTGTCTGGGCAGCATTGTAAACCATTTTCACTTTCAGAAATAAGTGCAAGGTCGTCTGCATAAGGTAGACAATTAAATTTCTCTTTGTATAAGTTAACTGGGGCGGGTCACAACCACCTATAAAACGTGTGGAAGTCATTGATAAATAAATCAAACGTTGGACTCAGGCCGCATTAATGTTTTAACCCATTATTTAAAATGTTTGCTTGGATAACCGTGGATAAAACTTTATTTGAACAGAGGACTTGTCATACATGTCGTTCAGAACTCAATAAATTAGCCCTATTTCATATTTCAATCCTTCGTAAAATAGTACATTACACCACTCCGTATCGAGTGCTTTTTTGCAGATCAACAAAGCAAACGCCTGGAAATTTTTGCTTACCAGCAACCTTTAAAATATTTATCCATGAGAAGCGAAGGACTTATGCGGTCGCTCGTATGAGATTCCATCGACTCGATCTGAAATTTATTGTTATAGTTAGTTCATGTCATTGTTCAAAGGCTTTCTGATGACTGCATGATATAATTGTGATGTGCAACTGCTGAAAGAGATACCCTTCTACTCATCAGGATCTATAGCGGGTCCTCCTTTGCTAATAAGGGCAAGTAGAATTATTTTCCACAGATATGGGAAGTATCCAGATGTGAATATTATATTGAATAACTTTTCCAAAATAGAGAGTAAAGTTTCTCTGATTTAATCATTTTATAAATATTCCATCTTTTCCAGGCTTACTACGATTTGTAATTTCGTCAATACTTTTTATATTTCCGTTTTACTAATTTTGAAATCAAGTTCAGGAAGGGTTGGAATCGTCATTTCATCTGCCTTTTTCACCTCTTCGCACAGGAGAGTACTCTTAGCTTTAGACTCATCTGAAATGATTCTCGATAAATGTCCAAACCACAATTGCACCTCAATTTCTCTCCAATGGGTTGGATTTTGGCTACATCACGCTTCTAATTTCTTTATCAATTTCTAATATCGACCAGGGTTTTTGCCTTGACGTTTTCTAAGTCAGTTAATGATACTGTTTTTGAACGTTTACTGACACGTCTTGCTCATTTTGCGAAAATGTCTACGTGGGGCGTAATATACTTGCCGTAAAGGACAGTCACGGTGGTCCAATGATAATTGTCGGGCCAATGATTTCAGTTATCAAAGAATTTTAGCAGTATAGACAGGTAGATGTTTCTTTTTGCGCATTTTTTTCGACACATATTTCAAAGCTAATTTCCCTGCTTTGTCAAATACATGGTTAAATTCGTTATTTGCGTCACTAACATCAACGCGGTTTCCCTTTTACGTTTTCCCACCAAAATGTCTACATCATTTAAACAAACCATTTCAAGAGTAAATTAAAATTTTTGTGGAACGGTACTTTTTGCGAAAAGGTTTACAAGGGACCTGTTCTAATTTAGTTATGTTTTTACGCAAAATATTGTTCGTAGTTCTTTCTCGTTTTTCGAAGGGTAAGGTCGATGGTATATTAAAAGATGGCAGCAAGCTGTCGCACACTTTGTGTGCATTGGTATCAAACAGGGCCTGTTGTCTGCCACCAAAACTATTACAGTTGCAAACCTTTATGTCGTCTTTACTGTCAAAATTCAAGCACATCAGGCAATTTACAGCCTGTCCATTTCAGATTTCAGTCTCTGTACTCAGTTCGGGGGGGGGGGGGTCCTGTTTGAATGATCACATTTGTGACATTTGAGACCATTCGATTTTTTTCAGAGATGCCAGATATGCACAATAGCTGATGGGTCCTCCTTTCACCTTCGACTTCACAGTTACATACATATGTAAATATATATATATATATATATATATATATATATATATATATATATATATATATATATATATGTATATATATATATATATATATATATATATACATATATATACATATACATACATACGTACGTGCATACATACATACACACATACATACATATGTATGTGCTTCCTGGATGTAAATGTGGTTACTTTGGTCACATCACAATTTTGTATCCGCTTCTCTGGCTGTATGTACTTAAATTGGGAGCTACCAAGCAAAAACACTTTCTTTTTGGTGAGGACCGAGGAGTCATCGACTACGTTCACTGTTCATCTCCCCATACAGATATTTTTATTGGGTTTGCTATTCTCTGAACTTTGCTGAGTGTGTTTTTAGCAGCTGATTCATCAGTCAGCTGAACTTCTGTGGTGGTTAGGCATCCGTCGTCTGTAGTCAGAAGAACCAAAATAGTGATAGGCCTACCAATTCTCCTTTATCTTTTGCAGAAGTAATAAAATATGGATTTTGAGTGGTTGAGGCTGTACATATTTGAAATACTATAATCTGTATTAAATGAAGAATATTTCAAAGGTTGAGAGGACCGGTTTAAACCACCAGTTGCCTTTTGTGGGTGACTGCCTGTCTCAAGTCAGGAGTGAAATTTGTTTCTTCACATTGGTATTGGAATTTGAATGTTGATGCTTTAGGAACTCTGGAATCTCTTTGCTGTCATCGTTGGGTTTGATATTTATGAATATGGATCGTGTTTTTCTGCAGAAGTGTATCATTATAGAGATGTCCGTCCGTCCGTGTTCCCTCTGTATCCACAATTCACATTTTCACTTCTCCAAAACCACTGTCCAGATTCACATCAAACTTGGTGGGAACGACTTTCAGGTGGATCTCTACAAGGTTTCTTCAAATGGTGACACACCTGTGGATTTTTATTTTTTTATTTTTTTTAATCAATTTTTTGTATTCACAAACCTCATAAAATCTTTTTCTCCTAAACTGCTCCTCAATTGCTTTGATATGACAAAGGAAAACTCCTAGGGACTTTATGTTCTCTTATGGAGGCTACCTTGTCAAACCTTGCTGACAATAATACATTGACAGCTGTTGCAGATTCTGTTGGCCAGATGAAATTTGTCCTATGAAGAGAATCTGACATACAAATGTATTATCAGCAATTGATGTGCTTCCGAGGTAAAAATTTGGGAGCATAGAAAATGGGGCAAAATAACTGTTAGCATGAGAGGTCGCGCCTGGAGAATCATTTTTATACCAATGCCAAAATTGATTGTGAGTTTCTAGGACAGACAAATTTGTCACTTTTCTGGAGCATAATAAGGGAATTATCAGGAGTTTCGTAAGGGCAATGGCGCTGATTGTGTCCTTCTTGTACCTTTGTAATTTAGCGATATACCCTGCATTAGTGAGTCACATTTAGTAACCTTGGATTTCTTCTCATATGTATATTCAAAATCAAATCATTCAGTTTTGGACATAAACATTCTAAATATGCAATAAAAGCAAGGATATGATGTGAACTTAAATGTGTGTCTGAAGCTTTCAAGGGTTGTTTCCCATGGTATAGGGCAGAGGGTCTGAGCAGAAATTGCCATTAGTTACGTAACATTACCACACGACCACTATTACCAAGACCTCCATGCCTGGCTACATTGCCCGACACAATTGAGTTGGGTACTTGATTGTTCTGAAGACCTGATGGTCCCAGTTGCACCTTCACTTGGTTCCTGTGGGGGGAGGGGGCTGATTCACGCATCTTCAGATGCCTTCAGGAGACTATAGGAGGATGCTAGAGGCTTTGCCCTCATGGCGTCCTACTCCAACATCTTGCTGTTGGCCCTGAAGTCCCTCTTGGAAGACTTTCAGCATTGGCCCACATCTCAGAGGGGGGTACAGGACTGGCTTGGTTAGGCGGCCTTGCTCATGACTTCATTGTCCCAGATGATTGACTGTTATATCAGGATAGACCACACTCCAGAGGCGAACTTACATTTGCTATGCGGGGACACCCACCTCCAGGGTCAGAAGTTGCCTGACCCAATCTACCACCCAGTGCACATATGCCCTCTCTTCTCTGACACGCTGTTTTGGGGAGACATGGCAGACATTGTTTGCCGGGTGCAGAACCTTTGGGCCTGCTCCACTGAGAGCAGCAGGATGAAAGCTTTAACTGACTCCTTTTGGTCACTTACCTCCCTGGCCACCCCTACCCTGAAGCATGACACCCGAACTGTTCCCACTTGCCCCCCCCCCCCAAGTCCTCGTCCTCAGTGTGGCAAGAGCCCAGAAAGAGTGGGACATGTTTTAAGCAGGGCAAGGAAGCCGGTAAAGCCAAGAAGTCAGTGAGGCAGGGCTCCTGACTCTTGCCTTTGGACCACACTGTCTCAGGTCACTCTACGTCACTGCTATAGACATCCCAGAGGGTTCATTGGGTGCTTACTTTTCTATCTTTAGCTCAGAATGGGAGTCTATCACAGATGAGTCATTCATCTTAAGTACCCTGAGATATGGCTTTTTGCTTCCTTTTGGCCATACCAGGCCTTCATTGTGCTGCGAATGCAAGTGGTGAACACTACCCACTAAGGAACCCAAAGCATGAATGTTCCTAAAGGCAGTGTTACAGCCATGGAGCAGGAACACCATAGAGGGGAGGGAGGATCCCAGGTTACTCAGGGCCTACAACCTACTCTTCCCAGTCCCAAAGTGGGACAAAGGCTGGCACCTGGTCCTAGACCTGTCATCGCTGAATGAGTACTTGGAGATTCCGCCCTTCAGCAATTTGCATTCTTGGGCCAAGTCTACCAGTTCAAGGCACTTCTATTCTGCCTTGCCACGGCACCTCCGGTGTTCACTTGGTTTGTGCAGGAAGTACCGGCATACCTTCACTAGAGCTCACTGCACATTCATGTGTACCTGGATGACTGGCTGATCTAGCCACTATTTTGCCCAGATTCACTGCATCACTCACAGACCATTCTGGAACTTTGCAAAGGCTTAAGCCTGATTGTGAATCTCCCTAAGAGCAGCCTAACACCACAGCAGATCTTTGCCTTTCTTGGAATCCAGTCCTTACTGCTTCCCTTCATCTGTCATCCTTTGGAAGACAGTTGCAACAGACTCCAGCTATTCTTCAAGGGGTATCTCGACTCACAAGGTTTGCTCGGCCCAGCAGTGGCAAACCCTAAAAGGCTCCCTGACCTCAATGGGCAATCAGATCCTTCTTGGCCACCTAGACCATTGTCCCTTGCAACCCGATCTGCAGGACAGAATGTCAAAGGACCAGGGATACTAACGGCAGCTGCTGGTACTCCCAGAGGACCACCGGAACCTCATTTGGTGGAACAAGTGGGATAAAGTCATGTCAGGTCAGACGTTGATGCCATTTCAGACACAACTCACCATGTACATGGCATCATCTAAGTCTGGCTGGGGAGCCTATGAGGAGGGCTGGAGGGAACTGGCCTTTTGATAATGCAGGGCACATCCCTCCACATAAACTGCAGCTAATAAGTTTAGCACTTCTCCACTTCCAGGACCTATTGAAGCACAAAAATATTTGTGTTTTGTGCAACAACAGGACCACAATCACCTCCATAAACTAGCAGGGTGGATAAATGGTTCAGAAAGCTGATGGAATTAGTTGTATGCATCACTCAGTAGTGATCCAAACACGACATCTCCATACTTGCAAGGCATGTTCCGAGATTAGGAAATGTCCTGGGCAGCCAACTCTTAAGAAGAGGTCAGCCAGTAGGGACAGAGTGGTTGCTCCACCCACTGGTCATTCAGGCCCTGTGGGCCAGGCAGCATACACCACATGTGGATCTGTTCATAATAAGCACAAATGAAAACATCTGGTTTATGTGTCCCAAGCTATGGATCCCAAGCCCTAGCAGTGGAGGCTCCAGCCATGGCCTATAGGAACTTTTGGGCTTATGCCTTTCAGCCTCTGCAGATCCTTCCCAATGTCCCACAAAAGGTTCAGTCCCATGACTGCAACCTGATCTCGGTTTGCCCCCTGGCCACCAGGGAGAGATTAGCCCCTGGCCCTTTTAGAATGAAGCATCAAGCCACCACTACATTTACTGGCATGGCCAAACTTTTGTTGCAACCATGGATGATGTGTTCCCCAGGAACCCTCAGGTGCTCACCCTGCACACATGGCAGCTGTAACACAGTGCATCTGCAACAGAGGTTTTTTAGAATCAGTCACAGATAGAATTGCCAGAAGGCAGCTTTGAGACTCTTCTTTATTAGTTTACTCAGCTCATCTCGTCACCCTTAACAAATGTCCTAGATATTCGCATGGGGAGCAATTTTTATCTGTCCATGCTCATAGCATACTTTTGCACAGAGAGACCATGTGATAGACAGGTCCTGCCACAGTGGGACCTCCCACTGGTCTTAGTTATGCTGAAGAGGTGGCCCTTGTAATGCCTAGAAGACTTTCAGCAGGTGGACCTCAAATACTGGAAGGGGAAAACTTGGTTTCTCTGAACACTTACGTCTTTGGCTAAAAGAAGCAAGATCCATGCTCTCAGGGATAACGGAATCAAATGTCCATCTGACCACTCTCAGGTGGGCCTGGGACCTAACTTAAGCTTTGTTACAAAGAACCAAATTAGACAGTGTCATTAGCATATCCAAACCATAGTCCTAATGAAACAAATCCAAGTCAATTCCGACCAATGGCAATGTTCCTTGGTGTGTAAAGCTGAATCACATAAATTTATAGTTCGCCCTTACCCAAAAGAGTCCAAAACATACATCCAAAGGTCCACAGGGTCAAAAAAGCCATGTTTCATTTAAAATTATATGCCTATTTCAGTAAATTGGCTTGAACAGGTGTATCATAAATGTGCATATAGCACCGTACAATTCATGAAAAGGGACCAAAATCAGCAGCACAGCATAGAATTTGCAAGCACAGGTTCCAAATTCGTTGAAAATATCACTTAAATTCAGCATTTAAAATGTACTAGTTGCAGCCACCGTCTCAACAATGATCCTCATCCACAAAGTGACACTAACACTAACATCTATCCATCAAAAAAGCCTAGGCCTAAAATGACCATCAACAACAGATGGCGCTGCCAGACACTGCCAGGACATGACAAGCTGTGTCCAGAAAATCTCTATTTCATGTGAGTAACCCATCAGAGCTGTGGAAATAACATTGTGGTCTATCACCTCTGGTATAATTTATGTACCTGTTTTCAATCTACTCAACATGCATGATTCCGGACCAACAGCATATCTGCCATATCCAGTAAATGTATGGGGCGCTCAGCCTACCATGACCAGCATTATGTAACTCCATTCAGAGGACTTGGGCATTGTATACACCTTTGTTTATATCATTGTATACCCATGACCTGAACTCTGCGAACTGTGTTTCTGCACTGTAACATACACAGTGTTGAACTGTTGGAACTGAGTTTCTGCACTGTAACATACACAGTGTCGAACTGTTGAACTGAAAGTAAAGTAATTATAAGTAAAACTCAAAGCATGTCTTCCAAGCAAGTAAAAAAAAAAAGTGGACGTTCTAGTTCTAGATTGGCCTCTAAATCTGAAGAAGAGGATTATCCTGCAGATGAAAGTGCAATAGTACTTGCAGTTATAGAGGCATTTTCAAATGAGCATGTGCTGACCAAACTAAGAAAGTTCCTGAACCCGAATCCCGATGAACTCTCTAATAAAATAAGCTCACTGATTGGTCACCATTTTAAAATACTGCAGGATGACCTAAACAAAAAAGATGACACCATCAAATAACTGCAAAAAACTGTTGATGACCTCACAACAAAATGTGATGAGCTGGAACAATACTCCAGGAGAAATAATTTGAGAATTGCTGGAGTCAAGGAAACTGCCATGGAAAATACAGATGATCTAGTGTTAAAACTGGCTAATGATGCTCTGGAAGTTCCCCTCCTCTCATCGGAGATCGACCTTAGCCACCGCATTGGACCTCAGATTCCTGGAAAAACACGGGACATCATCGGGAAGTTGACTTCGTACCATTACAGGAAGAGTCTGATGCAAAACAAGAAAAAACTCAAGACCAGTAAGCTAGATGACTTGGACACCTCACGCATTTATATAAATGATGACCCCACGAAACGGCGCGCAAACCTTTACTACAAAACTCGACTCCTGAAGCAGAACGGCAAAATCAATGATGCATGGACAACTGATGGAAGAATTCTTATCAAGGACAAAGCAAATAAAATATTGCCAATCATCAGTGAGAAATACTTGGCAAAACATGTTACTTTATAAAAACGGACAGGTTATAATTCATATGTCTTACATGTGTCTATGATTTCAAATGTATTTTGCCCATGGTCCCTCCATATATTATATACACACATGACATCCCTTTACCCATTTTTTTCTCTACTATTTTGCATGTGGTTTTTGTTCTACTTAATCACAACACCTCCTCGCATCCCTTGGAATTCAAGAGATCTAACAAATAGTTTTATATCAGTAATCTCACAAAATATAGTATTTATACTATTGATACATGCAACTTTTTTTCCCCACAAACCTATTCCAAATACATTTTATTTATGTATTTATCAAGGGAGTTGCTCAACATAAAGAAGAAATAATATTCTATATTTCAGGTACTTTTCTGTAAAACTACATCATATTGCTTACAAGAAAACTGACATTATCATAGTTATTTTAGGTTTAATGGTAATTTTTCTTTTTCTCTTTGATAGTACATGATTTCCAGATGTAATATCTGTGCACAAATGGTGAACCCAGGCTCGGTGAAACAGTGTTGTTGTACTATATATAAATGTTTCTACCATCTTAAATGCATTGGTACCAATTATCAACGGGATTCACATTGGATGTGTTCCCGATGTTTACAATCTGAATTGCCTTTTAATAATGTTGATGATGATGATGTTTTCTTTACTAATATTTCAGAGCTGTGGCTTGATTTACCTAAAATTAACTTTGCTGAACTAAATAATAAACTATTCATACCATTTGAGATAAATGATGGGCGAAATCATCTCCCAATGTATGATAATGATCCGGACTTCCATTTTTTCTCACAAACACACTTTGTGAATAGTCTCTGTAACAGCCAGTATCACCTGGAGGATTCATTTAATGCCATGATAGACACAAACATGCCGGATCAATCATTATTGTCACTTATTCATATTAACATAAGAAGCTTACCTGCTCATATTAAAGAACTGGAAAATTACTTATCATTGATGAATTATAAGTTCCGTATTATTGGAAAAACAGAAACATGGCCAAAGGAATTCAACCATGAAATATACAATTTATTAAACTATAATCATTTGAAAAGGTGTCGAAGTGAGAGAGATGGCGGAGGTGTGTCCTTGTTTATTGATTGTGAATTGAATTATATGGTACGAGATGATTTATCTGTTGTGAATGATGTTATCGAGACTATTTTCGCTGAAATCCAATCTGATACATTAACTGCTTTACCTTCTGAAAATATCATAGTGGGAGTTATTTATAGACCACCAGGTGCCTCTGTTGATAGTTTCAATGCCCAATTGGAAAATATGTTAGATACCATAAAGTCTGAAAAGAAATCCTGTTACTTGATGGGTGATTTTAATATTAATTTGCTAAACAATGAAACTCATTTAGGAACCTCATCTTTTTTGGACCTTATGTTTTCAAACTTTTATTTGCCATCCATAAATAGACCCACCTGCGTAACAGACAACACCGCTACTCTTATTGATAATATTTTCAGCAACGTATCCGACTCTGAAAACATTCCTATCAATGGTATATTATACACAGACATCTCAGACCATTTCCCCATTTTCCGTATATGTGTTAAAAGATTAAATGTAACTAAACCTCTACCTCATTTCAAACAAATTATAAACAATAAAACTCTAAATGATCTAAAAGTCCGTCTTGGCTCACATAACTGGGACTCTGTTATGTTAAGTCATGATCCAAATGAAGCTTTTTCAGTATTTTTGAAAGATTTTCAACATCATTATACAAAAGCAATTCCTGTCAGAGCTTTTTCATCTGCATATGAATTGAGAAAACCATGGCTTACAGAAGGCTTGCCAAATTGAATAAAAAGGAGAAACAAATTGTATCAAAAAAGAAACAAAAATAAATCAAAATACACCTCTTATCGAAACCGTTTGACGCGTCTTTTGCGAATCGCAGAAAGGCGTTATTATAGTAATATTTTTGAACAAAATAAACAAAACTTGTCTCAAGTGTGGAAAGTTATAAATGGGATCATAAATAAACATAAAATGACTACAAAAACCAGCAGATTTAAGCACAATAATAAAATTCTGACAGAAGCAAAAGATATAGCAAACCAATTTAACCTGTACTTCACAACTGTTGGTTCCAATCTTGCCAAAAATATCCGAGATGTAGGAATCGAACCTGAAAATTTTTCTTGCAGGCCCAGTATATTAATTCTTTCTTTTTTTCACCTGTTACTGATAATGATATTCAGATATTGATAAATTCATTGAGAGATTCTAGTCCTGGTTGTGACGATATAAAACCTAAAGTCGTCAAATATGTGTCAACTGAAATAATTACGTCCCTAACTCATATTATCAATGTATCTTTAGAAACTGGTATTTTTCCTAATGATTTGAAAATTGCAAAAGTTCTTCCATTGTTTAAAAAAGGTGACCGCGAAATTTTTTCAAATTATAGACCTATTTATTTACTTACATGTTTTTCAAAGTTGTTTAAAAAAGTAGCATACAATCAACTTCTATCATATTTAGATAAATTAGATATATTATATCAATTTCAATTTGGTTTTCGCAAGCAATATAACACTGACCTAGCAGTAAGTTTCTTATCAAACAGGATAGCAGAAGCCCTTGAGAAACAAGAACATTCCATAGGTATTTTTCTCGACCTTTCAAAAGCTTTCGATACTGTTGATCATAATATATTATTAAACAAGCTAAATTCATATGGTATCAGAGGAGTGCCACTTCAGTGGTTCTCATCATATTTATCAGAGCGTCAGCAAAATGTTCATTATCAAAACACAAAGTCAAATTTGTTAACAATAACACATGGTGTCCCTCAAGGATCAATCTTGGGTCCATTATTGTTCCTTTTATACATAAATGATTTATTTGTAGCATGTCCAGAATGTTTGTGTCTACTATTTGCAGATGACACTAGTTTATTTTTCTCTGATAAAAATTGTGAACACTTATTACAAAATGTTAACCAACCCTTAGATATGGTTTCCAAATGGTTTCAGGTTAATAAGCTTTTTGTCAATGTGGAGAAAACCAATTATATGGTGTATCATTTTAGAAAGAAAAATTATGGTAATTTTGAAATTTCAATCAATGATTCTATAATTCAGCAGGTAACAAAAGTAAAGTTCTTAGGCATATGGATGGACGACCATTTAAACTGGAAATCTCATATAGCATATATATCTGGAAAAATCAGCAAAGTAATTGGGATTTTGAAAAAGGTGAAACAAAGTATGGGTACTACTATTTTAAGGAATTTATACTATGCTTTAATTTATCCATATTTTACTTACTGTAATATCACATGGGCTGCTAATTATAGGTCAAATTTGGATTGTTTAGTTAAACTTCAGAAAAGAATTGTACGTATAATATCAAATTCCAGCTGCAATGAGCATACTGCGCAAATTTTCTATGATCTACATATTATGAAATTCGAATTAATACACAAATTTGTTACTGGTGTGTTTATGTATAAAATTATTAATAATTTTATCCCAAATTTTATAAGGGATTTATTTGTTGAAAATCAGAATATCCATGATTATGATACCAGACAGAAATATAATGTTCATATTTTCAATTACCATACCAATAAGTCATTTTTTTCTATTAAATTTAATGCACCAATTGTACGGAAAGAAATTCCACATCACATAAGACAAGCGCCATCCCTTCATATTTTTAAAAGAAAACTTAGAAACATTCTAAAGATGTAAGTTATTCTATCATATTATTTATGAAAGAATATCATCAACCCTTTTCCTTTGTACACTTTGCACTAATATTTTGTCATTAACGTAAACATGTTTATGAAGTGTGGAGTATCTGAAGTGATTATGTTGATTATTGTATAAATTAGAAATACCAGAAGTGTCTGACACTTATACTATTGCATATGTCTATTTTGTACCTTGAGTTTTCATGGCCGAGGGTCATATAAGCCCATCAAGGTTTCTACCCTCAAATTTCATTTGCCGTATAGTTTGAATGATGTATTTATGAAAATAAACTTCAACTTCAACTTCAACTTCAACTTCAACAAGAATCCAAACAACATGAGTATACAATCTGATGTGTTTAAGACATGTAGCTAAAGGCATGATAAACTAAGAATATTTCCAAAAGAACGGTTTTTGAATGTGCAAATATAGTGGTGAAAATTCAATACAGTGTCAGAATTTGCAAGTACACCGGTTCAAATGTGAAACATCAGCCAGAAACAAGTGACATCATTCCTCCAAACGAAAAACAGCAGTCAAAATTGCATTTCAATAGCCAAAAATTGTAAGCATAGCAGTCAAATTTCAACTAAGGTTTCCAGAAGTATTTTTTTTTTAAATTAAATGTTCAATGAAGCATAGAATCCCACAAGTTATCTAATATGTCATTTATTTAAGGTAATAATTTAGAATTCAAAAAATGTAGTATGCCATTGTAAGTCATCTGCAAGTCAGCAAAGCATAATGTACATCTCATTCATGGTTCTATAAAGTTCAAAAGGCCAAAATGTCAAAACAGTTCTAATAATTGTAAAATTCTACCACATGTTTCAGAGAAAGAGTTAGGTTTTATGGATAGAAAGAAAGAGAGTAAGAAATCATGTCAAAATCCCTAAAGGTAACCATAAGTGCAGTGTTCTTCAATGTGACAGTTTTAAATGCTTTCATTGACAATCATATATATGTTGTCAGTCAGCTGATGTGAATGCTAATTATTTATACAAAAAAGGGAGAAAAAGTCAAATATGTATAAATTTACCCATTTATTGAAAGTTACCATGTATCAGCCGCACATCAAACATTTTGAGCCAACCTGACATGATTTTCACAATAACAAACCACACTCATCAGACAATTATAAAAACAACATCAGTCCCACTACATTTGGAACACTTACTGCACTGCAATATGTGCAGAAAATGCCTGAATGTTAAAAATATTAAAAATACATAACAATTCCATGAAAAGAGAAGCAGACAACAGTTTTCAATGATAGTAATGAGACCAAATACCAGCTCAGCCTTGTCAGATCCAGTATCATTTTCAAAATAGTACAACATGCTAGTATTCATCGTCGGAAGGATCCATGACCAACAATTATGAAATTTAAATGATTGAGCGTATCTTTTACCTGACTTAAAACAGGTTACCAACATATTGGCAGTGGGTTAAACCAGTTTTACGGGATCCCGATCCTCCCAGTTTGGAAAACACCCACATTCATTTAAAGTAGGCCTAAAACAAATCTGGCCCTCAATTTTAATGTACAGTTATAAAAGGTAATTACATGACCATAGTTTGTAGACATCATCCAAACAATGACAGGACAATTACGAATTATAAGTCAGACTTCTATATTTACATTAGATTGTGTAACATTTCAAAATTTGAATTTAAACACCAAAACAAGGTCTCCTTGTCGACACAACACAACCAAATTTGATATTGATATCATATTTCTTCAGAAAAATAGTTTAGTTCTTCTAAGTTCCTTTCTCCATTGAAAATACAGCACTATAGGCCTAATATTCTTTATAAAAATATGACTTTCATCAGCTGAGTGAGTATTCTGTAAATTTTGTCAATATATATTCAAAAGGATTAGGAAATAGAAAGCCTGTATCGTTCAACATGATGCCTGAGAACTTAGATGGTCCCTATTTCATTTTATCCTTGCTGTAATTTATAATGAATTTTAGTGTTCCAGTATAGAAAGTTTGATCAAACTCAAGGTAAAACGATCTTAGCCTCAAAATTACCATACCAAAACCTATTTCAAGTAACTCAAGATCCATGTATGGACTTTAGAGATTTTATAATTTGTGCCATGGAAATGGCCCTGCCCATTCAGGAAATAGCCATGTGCCTTGTGAGAGCTGTGCATTGGTATCACTCATGTATGAAAGGTGCCAGGGCTCAGAAGCTCCTCAGTAAGAGCTCAAGAACTGTGGAGGGGTTTTAGTCTGACATCTTCTCAACCCTAAGAAATGTCCTAGACATTCGCATAGGGAGCAATCCTTATCTGTCCATGCTCATAGCATCCTTCTGCACAGAAAGACCATCTGATAGACAGGTTTTGCCACGGTGGGTACTCCCACTGGTCTTATTCATGCTTAAGAGGTGGCCCTTGGAGTGCATAGAGGACTCTCGGCGGGTGGACCTCAAATACTGGAAGTGGAAAACTTGTGTTCTGTGAACACTTGTTTCTTGGCCTAGAAGAAGCGATATCCACGTGGATCACCTAATCCAATGTCCATCTGACCACTCCCAAGTGGGCCTGAAACCTAACTTTGGCTTTGTTGCAAAGACCCAAGTAACTCAAGATCCCTCTATGGCCTTCAAGGATTTTATAATTTGTGCCATTGAAATGGTGTGCCCACTCAGGAAAGAGCTGTGTGCCTGGTAAGAGCTCTGCATTGGTATCGCTCATACATCGATGGTGCCAGGGATCGGAGGTCCATCCTCTTTTTGCCCCTGGTAAAGTCTCAAAAGAAACAGGTCTGCAGAAACACAATCTATTTGTGGATTAAGCAGGCTGCCCTGGAGGCCTATGAGAATGCTTTGGACAGGCTTTGTATATTGGCAATGGTGGTCGAGAGGTAACGTTGCGCAGTTACTACATAAACATTTTAGTTACTTCAGTATTAGTGAGTATTTTTACCTCATGACCACCAGAGAAGCCACCCGACCACCCCGCTTCCTATCCACAGGTGATCGCAAGTAGAGATGAGGATGATGCTTCAACATTTGCTTCTGATTCTGATGAATTAAGAAATGAGCTACTTCATTTGGGGCGAAAGCTTACAGATAATGATATCCTACATGTAATGCATGTGAGAAAAGCCACCCTACTTGTCCAGATCATGAAAAGGAACCATTCAACTAGGACACTAAACCACGGAATCCTGACCAGCAGAAAATATAAATAACAGTGATGCAAAGAGTGCTCTCACTGGAGGAGTTTCCTCGCAAAACCATCAGCATGTGCCCTCTGTGATTGTGCCGTTGCAGTTATCTCACAAAGACACCCATACAATGAACATCTTGTGTATGCCATGCAGAATAAAGAGCGTTACACTACTTTTATTCTAGAGGAAACTGGACATAAGTTGGAAACCAAAGCAGAGCCTACACAGTTGAAGATATCAACAATGACATCAATTTCTACGATAGATAGTAAATGCTTCAGTAATCTATAAGTTCACGGGTTCAATTCTGCAACTTTGTTTTCCACTACCCACCACACCCATATACTCACCTCGGACACAGCAAAGAAATAGCCACATCTTCAGAATTAACAGAATGAAATTCCACTATCACAGAATTATGGAATAGGCTTACTCAGAGGATATGATTGTCCTCCGGCCCTGGCACCAAGTAATTTCATTACTGGAGATAGAGATGAGCCATTCACCCAGCAGACAGACTTAGGGTGGAGTGCAACCTGTGAAGAGTATGAATATCATGAAATTGAACAATTCCTGTTTTTCATATCAGTAGGTACAGAGCATTGCAAAGATGTAATACATTATGTGCACAGGACAAAAATCAAGAAAGAGATTCTTCCATCAAGTATAAATAAACTCTAACAAACAGAGTTTCAAGAAAGATCACATCAAGAGAAAAGCATGTCACAAGATGATATAAATTTTTTGAGAATATTAAAAAATGGCATACACCACAATGACCAGGGCTTTTACGAAATGCCCCAACCATTCAAATTAGACAGTGTCATTACCATATCCAAACCGTAGTTCTAATGAAACAAACCAAGTCAATTCCGACCAAAGGGAATGTTCCTTGGTATGTATAGCTGAATCACATAAATTTATAGTTCGTCTTTAGCCAAAAGAGTCCAAAACGTTGGGGGCAGACTATCACAGTCAACGATGCCTTATGAGGCAAATGACCCATGATTCTGCCAAGGTATGTCACACTGTACAGCTCATACTGAAACATTTTCATGAAAGGGTAGCCCACTCGGGGTGAGGAATGACTATGAAGGAGATACGTTCCAGTGGATATTGGCTGATAGGTTGTGGCAAAGCCGTGTTCTTTTTTATTCATAAATGTGTAAGCTGCAGGAAACAACGTGGTTGCCTAGAAACACAGAAAATGGCAGACCTGCCACAACAATGCCCAGAAACCGTCGCCACCATATAGCCACGTCGGGATAGATTTTTTTGGACTCTTTATTTTCAAAGATGGATCTGAAAAGGTATGGTCTACTGATCACATGCATGGCATCTTGCGCTATCCATATTGACACATTACAAGATATGTGGACTGATGCCTTATTAAGCAGACTCCCTTGTTTTATGACTATAAAAGGTCTAGGAAACTGTAATAGATGTGACATAGAATCCAATTTTATTGATGCCATACATATGCTAAAGAGGGGAGTCAATGAGATTTAAGACAAAAGGGTAAATATTCATGGCGAACGATCAATGTGAATTTATTTTAAATCCACCACTTGCTAGCCACATGGGTGGCACTTGGGAACGCCACATTCGAACCTTCGGAAGTGCGTTGACCACCTTGTTGAGCAGGAACAGTACCAAGTTGGACTCTTGCACCCTAAGAACCTTAATGTATGAAGTGGCCATAGTTAACAGCCGACCTCTGACAGTAGAAAAAAACTAAATGAGCCAAAGGAACCAGAGCCTGTGACCCCAAATCTACTTATAATGAAATAAAAAAAATATGGAAAATTTCCAAAAGAATACTTATATGCCCATAAAAATGGCGCAGTTCAGTTCCGGGCAAATAATTTCTGGAATCGATGCAAGAAAAAGTATTTCCAATTGCTGCAAATTAGGCAGAGGTGGCAGAAAACCAGTAGAGACTTAAATGTAGGTGATGTAGTTTTAGTCAAAGCAGATGATTTGGTTGGCTGCCAATGGAGATGGGGTAACGTATTGGAGATTATGACCAGCAAGGATAAGCATGCCCGCACAGTGAAGATTCTAATGCGTGACCCCAATCTCACTAAAGAAGGCATACCTCCAAACCTACCATTTTACAGCGTCCTATTCACACACTAGCTCTTTTGCTAGAAAACAGTGTCTAGAGCTTTAAGATAAGAGTTAATCAACTCCTTTCATTACCCACTATAAAATCAATGCATGACTTGGTGGGGAAGTGTAACTGTTGCCATAGTAGCGACATATAGGACCTTTTCTTTTTTACATATGTACTCATATACATGTGTTAATCTTTGTTTATTCAAAAGAGAGAGGTCATATTTTCAGTTTATAAGTAGCTGTGGTGCACTGTTGCGGCCGTTTTGCTGGCAATAGGACGCACTGCCGTGCCATTTTTTTATGTACCAGCCCTTTCAGCGATTTCATTCAGTTGTTCATGTCTTTTATATGAACCACGGTTGCTGCTTGTGTGCCTTGGTTCACAGATGACCATCTTGATGGTCTTTTGTGTCCAAGTTTAAAGGTAGTAAGGAGGGAAGTAGTGGCATCATTGTAATATTGAAATTGGAGAAGTCATATAGTTCAACTTTTGTAATGTTGTATTAATGTTAAAGTATTTAGTTGAAATGTGAATGCAGATGATCTATCAAATCGACTATATTGTATCTTAAAGTAGATGCTTATATCACTGTTCATTCATAAATTAGTTGATTAAATTTATATCCATGTATAAGAACTATTTCCTGCCCCCGCCCGAAAACTCTTTTAAATATGACAGACTTACTAATTTTGGGGTCTTCCGAAAAGTACAGATTTAATATACTTTTGAGGATATCAATAAGCTGCCACGAGGTATGTGAGTTGTATTAATATGTCAAGATTCCAAAGGCACTATTTTAATGCATGGCAAGTGGTAAACTTGAGATATTCTTGGATAGAGATGCAGACTATGCTGCCTGTGTTAGGATTTCCTTTGTTCTCTCTTGAACCATGTGGGATGCCAATGCTGCTAATACAAAGGTGGGGGCGGGGGGGGGGGGGGGGTGATTGCCCAAGATAGTGATCGCCTATTCCAGCTTTAGTAGATAATTAGTTATGTTTTATGTGTCAGTGTGGGATAAATTATATATATTGATATCTTTTAATTCATACATGCTAGTTAATTGATAAACTAGGGTGCTACTGGTAGTACTGTATCACTGTGATAAGGTGATTCATTTATATTCTGACTCAGAAACAAACTTCAGAAGGTTCCTTGAACTCCTGGGCAAATACTTGACAGCTGCTGCCATCTAATGGGCAGAATCATAATCAAGGTCTTTATTCATTATGTCTGTGTGCCAACACAGACATATTGTTATTCTAGGAAATCTTTACTATGTCTGTGTGCCAACACAGACATTTGTTTTTCTAGGAATTCTTTCTTTCTTTCTTTTTTTCTTTACAGGCAAATTTGCCGGACATTTCATTTGAAACGTATTATACATAGAAACTCCAAATTTGGCACAATTATACATCTCTAGATGAAGTCTCGCCTTTTTATAATGACAGGTCATGATTTTCAAAATTATGCAAATGAGGGTTAATTAAAGTTTTAAATCTTCAGTATCGTATATACTATAGTAGATTTGGTTCCGAGTGTATAGGAGTTCGATTAAAGCAAGGCAAAAATCGTCTCACATGTCAAGGTCATGTCCAGGTCAAAGGTCATGTCCAGGTCAAAGGTCAATTTTAGGTCAAAACGTCATTTTAAAGGTCAAGGCTAACTTCACGTAGAAGTCATCTCGAGGTCAAAGGTCATTTCAAGGTCAAAGGCCACTCACATTGGTGGTTTTCTTCTGGATATAAATTGGTCAGTTTTTATCTAATTTTGATCATGTTGGGTTCAATTGTAGCTATTGTAACACTGCAAATTTTTTAAACTGACATGTGACCTCAAAAGTCAACATAATTTGGACCTTTGAAAAATTCATCCAGCCATAACTCGGCCAATTTCCATCCAATTCTAATCATGTTGGACTCAAATTGTAGGTATTCCAACGATGCACATTTTTGTAAGGAGATGTTACCTCTCAGGGCAAAGGTCAAGGTCATTTTGTCCTTTGAAAGCTTCATCTTGCCATAACTTGGTCAATTTTCATCTGATTTGGTTCATATTTGCTTAAATTGTGGGTATTATAACACTGTACATTTTTGCAATTTACATGTGACCTATAAAAGTCGAAGTCATCAGCTTTTGGAATGTGAAATACCAAAGGACAAAAGTTGTAGCCCGTATTATTTACAACTTTTAAAGGCACACAGATTTGCTTTGAAGCAAATCTTTTCTATTTTCTTTCTTTCTTTACAGGCGAATTTGTCCAACATTTCATTTGAAAAGTATAACACGTAAAAACTCCAAACTTGGCATGATTATACTTCCATACATGAAGTCTTGAGTTTTTGTAAAGAGGTTTAACGTTTTTTCAAAATTATGTTAATTACGGCCATTTGAAAATTCAAATCTTGAATATCTTCAAAACTATCATAGGTACAGGTAACCAATCCAACTTCAATTAAAATATGTTTGTAACACAGCACATTTATGTATTTTACATGGAACCTCTAAATGTCAAGGTCAAGGTCATTTGGACCTTTGAAATTTTCATCCAGTTATAACCCGGTCAATTTTTATGCAATTTTGATCATATTGGGCTCAAATTGTAGCTATTGTAAGACTGCACATTTTTGTAATTTACATGTGACCTCTAAGGGTCAGAGATATAGGTCATTTGGACCTTTGAAATTTTCATCTAGCTATAACTCGGTCGATTTTTATCTTATTTGGTTCATGTTAGGCTTAAACTGTGGGTATTGTTACACTGTACATTTTTTCATAATTTACATGAGATCTTCAAAGGTCAAAGGTCAAGATCATTTGGATTTTGAAATTTTCCTCCAGCCATAAACTTAATAGAATGTGAATTCTGATCATGTTGAACTTTTTTTTTTTTTAATTAACATGTGCCCTCTAAAGGTAAAAGGTCAAGATCATCTGGCCCTTTGAAGGTTTCATCTTGCCATAACTTGGTCAATTTTCATCCTATTTGGTTCATGTTAGGCTGAAATTGTGGGTATTGTTACACTGTACATTTTTATAATTAACATGAGATCTTCAAAAGTCAAAGGTCAAGATCATTTGGATTTTGTAATTTTCATCCAGCAATAAGCTTAATGGAATGTGAAGTACCAAGGAACAAAAAGTTGTAACATTTAATATTTACAACTTTTGAAGGCACACAGACAGATTTGCTTTGAAGCAAATCTTCTTTTCTAGTTCCTGTACTGTCTTTATCAGCATCATGTGTTTTCATAAATTTAAACATCAGTTGGTGCAACATGATATGTGTGCTCATCTTTATTATTGATGTAGAGTTTAATCTACATGTATGTTTCTTTGATAAAGATTCTATCTGGCTTACATATTTGACATTAACAGTGTATACTAAACAGTTCTGATCTTGTATTTTTCAGCTTTCACGGTGAAACTTGTAAACACACAGGAGCTCGTGACGTTCAATAAATTATGGAGCATGGAGGGCGCGTCGACTGTTGGCGTCGGACTGTAACAGTCCGAACCCAACAGTCGATCCGCCCAAAAGCCAATAGCCTGACGCCAACAGCTGATCCGCCCTCCATGCATAATTTATTAAACGTCACGAGCCCCTGTGATCTTTGGTCCATGTTTGCACTTGTTGAGCCAGGACGAGGACAACAACATAAAACCGAACTTCACCTGCAGCTGGGACGAGAACCGGGGTCATCTTACGGACGGCATGGATTCCAGGTTTGTTACTTTAGCAGCCAATTTCTGCAAAAAAAATGTCACACGACCACCTTACTGAAGGAATTAAATACTGTAAACATTAGGTTCTTGTGCGAAAGTGCGCATTGTTCTGCGATTGCAGCCGCCAAAACGTATACTTTTTGCCTTAAATGCTTCATGAGTTGTGAGGAATATTATTATATGGGGCAGGCATATAGTGCTTGAAGAATGATCCACCGTTTTGTATCCACATGACATGTGAGTGTAACCTGAGATATAGGGCCATTTTTTCCTTTCAAGTTCAAGACATACCCAACTCCCATAGTGCAGCCCATGTATAGCTCTGTGGCACTACATTTGGGCTCTTTGCGGCAATTTTTTGTAGCAAGAAAGAGTTCAGTTTACTTTGTACATGGACTTGCACCTTTTTACTTACCACACAAGGAGAACGTGACCCAGTTTTTCAAGAGTAATCTTAAAATTGATTTGAATTCGCTCTGCACTTTGGCATTTGGTCACATTTTTGAAAACATTGCAACTTTTTTTGTATTATCTCATCCTATTCAATAGAGTGTCTCCATTAAACTCGGGACATGATTACCATTGACAAGTGATTATTTCTGTCTGTTCGAACCACTGGTCAAATGCAAACTGAAACCCACAGGGTGGGATGCCTGGAATGTTTCCGGACAGATCAGGGTATGAGATAATATGAAGATATAGGCTATAGCTACGAAATTTATACAAAAGAGAGAGAGAGAGAGAGAGAGAGAGAGAGAGAGAGAGAGAGAGAGAGAGAGAGAGAGAGAGAGAGAGAGAGAGAGAGAGAGAGCTGCTTCTTGGTGTATCGAGAGATTACAGTAGGTAGATGTTCATATCAAAATGCAACTTACTTGCAAAGACCAAAGTCAGCTTTAGTTCAAACATCACAATTAGTTATGGACGGACAAGTTTTAAAAATTACTCTCTGTTAGGGGAATTTTCGTTGGGAAAACATACACATTTTAGAACGCACATTTTGGTGTAGAAAGTGGAGAGCCCCTCCCGATGAAGTTATTGCAGCATTTGGATCATCTCTATACGCATATATATATATATATATATATATATATATATATATATATATATATATATATATATATATATATATATATATATATATATATATATATATACATATATGTACACATACACACACACACACACACACACACACACACACACACATATATATATATATATATATATATATATATATATATATATATAGTATTCAATGCCGGTTTTCCTTTTATAAATTATTTGAACACATAATCAAATATTTCAGTAAGGTTTGCTTCGGAATTGTAACTATGGAGGTAAGCATATGCAAATGCGCAAGTAGCAAAGAAGTTAATTGGCTTAGACCGCATTTTATATTGATAATATTACTGTCCTTGAAGTAACAATTGAGCAAAATGACATGTACAACGTCAACAAAATTGTTAAATATCAGAGACAAGCCGGCGAATATAGGCAATTCAACATCTAACTCCATTAGGTTTGATTGGTTTAAACATATTTTTACTTCAAAAGAAAGCAATTGGAAAACAGGGCGCAGCCCTATATAAATTCCTCTTACACATGGAGATGTAGAGAGAAAAGACTGGATAACAACATCAGACAAGTCAGTGTTAAGGTATACGTCACGTTTCAAAGACAGATAGAGTGGCACTGCCACACAAGCTTGAGTAAATGTAACGAGACAAGACGCCACAGATAGGGAAAGATAGTTGAAGTACGTCCTCGTTTATCAGATATATCGCCAGCGAATTAATTAGTATTTAGCTAGATAATTATGTTGCATGTAGCAACCCATGTGACTACTTGCAGTCTGCCTGTTGTTTTGATATGGTTATGTACAGTGTCGAAGATTATTTCATTTTGTTGTAAATTACACCTTTTGGAGCCAAAAAGCAGAGTTTGAGTAGTGAAGGATGCAAAAGAAATAATTTTGCTGTGTAATGTGTTTCGTTGATTGATGTAAAAACGACATGCACAAAAGTAGTGGAATATATCTTCATTAAAGTTACCGCAGGCACACCTGGGAGAATCTGCAAGACTCTTTTTGAATAAATCAGATTTCAACCTGCTGCATCCCATGCGCAGACGCGCATGGAACACAGCAAGTCGTCTCTCGCCCCTGTAAAACAGTTTATTGACACATTCAGTTCCCTGATTTAGGTTTTTCTTGAATTCTGCAAGGTCTTCCGAGTTACGGACTTCAGTGGGTAAATTGTTCCGCAGTCGAACAACAGATGGGAAAAAGGAAGAGTCAAATAAATTCGTTCGTGATCTAATATGGGACAATCTCGAACCCGATCTGATGTTGTACCTGTTTCTGTCACTAACAGGGTCAGGAGTAAGATTTTGTAGATATGGGGGAGTGTCACCGTTCATCATTTTAAGGAATAGAATGAGGTTGCTTTTTTCCCGACGTGAAAATAATTTCTCGAGGCCAGATTCCTGATAAATAAGATTGTGGTTAGTCCCAGCAGTTGCACCAATAATAATTCTGGCTGTAGCAAGTTGAACATTTTTTCTAACCGTGTGGACTCCTGTAAAGTACAGTTGTCCCAGACTACTGCCCCCATATTCCAGGAGAGGTCTTGCGAAAGAAAGATATAGTGTTTCTAGAGATTTCCTATTAAACCGAAATTACAAATAGGCCATATAGTAATATTGTAACAAAACTTTTTTTTTTTTTTGATAATTCTTTATTTCATTTTTTTTACACTATACACGTAATACATGGTATTGACAACTAAATTAAACATACATACATGTAATAAAGTAACTGAATATAATTTACTTCAAGTCAGGAACATTTCAAAATTGTTCTTACAAATTATATTAAACTATTACAAATGACTGACCACCTTTTAACAAACAAATCATATTTCCCTTGACAGTATAAAACTTGTTGCTCTACTGATATTTTGAGCTTCAAATATGAAAGAAAACCATCAAATGACACCTGTCGTTTGTTACATAATTGTTTGTGAATAAAATATTTGGCTTGTAAAATACAATTATTTAGGGAATAGTTACCTTTGGTCAAATAAGAACCTAGAATAATGAGGTCAGCAGATAAATTTATAATATTATCAGTATACAATGTGTTTCACCATTCTTCAACTTCATTCCAGAATAATTTAATATCATGACATTCCCAAAATCTATGTAAAATTGTATCTTTTTCTAAACAATTGTCACATATTTCTGATTCTACAAGTTGCATTTTGAATAATCTTGCCTTATGGACTACAAATTTGTGTAGAATTGCAAATTGAAAGGCTTGTATTTTACTTTCCATAGTGCATTTGAAAGATAAAGTAAATATTTTAGGCCAGTTATTTTCAGCTATATTAAACATGGGTGTCCAAGTTTCTAAACAAGTAGGAGAATCAGATATTTCATTATTAACAATGTACCAATAAATTTCCTTACAAGTAATGTCAGATACGAATTTTAGCTTACCATTTAGTCTGAATCTAGGTATTAAAGATGGTTCAAATGTCCTTATGACTTTACTACATAGTAACTGTTTCCAATGTCCAGGAATTGATAATCTAAGTGATAAATACTCCAAGAAATTAATCCTTATACTAAATTTTCTTTCTAAAACTTCTTGATCCAAAAATACGCCATTCCCATCAACAATGTCATTAATGAATTTAACACCTTTCAAATACCAATGTTTATGAAATACCGTTTTTTTTATCAATAGTGATTAAAGGATTAAACCATAAAAATTCATTACGAACTTCTTTTACGGTTTTTGGATGAAAATAATTTTGAAATGATTTCCAAGTATCTATCAATTCTTTGTAAAATAAAGGACAATCTAAATTCTTAAAATCAAAATCACATCTGCTCAGAAATAAATCTTCTGTCTTAATAAAAGGTATAAATTCTTGAAATACTGATATCCACTTAGCGTCACTGAAACCATACAACCTTTTAACCCAACTCAATTTTAGAGAATATACCTGAGTCTTAAAATGTATAACTTTCAATCCTCCTTTGTCCAAATTCTGATGCATAACGGAGCTCTTTACTTTTGTAGTTGACTTATTCCATACAAAATCATATATCATAGATTGAACATCTTTAATGAAGTTATCTTCAATGAATATCAGTGAAGCAGGATACATAAGTTCGGAGATTGCAAGATTTTTAACAACTACATTTTTACCTATTAAAGACAAGTCACGCATTCTCCATACTTTTAAAACTTCTTTAAAAGCATGTAATTTCACCTCAAAATTAAGTTTACTCATTTCCAATTCATTTTCGGCAAACGTGATGCCTAAAGTATGAAAATTTCCTTCTTCCCAGAAAACTGGGAGATCCCAATCTTGTGAAAACTTTGTTGCTCCAAGCCAAAACACTACAGTTTTCTCTATATTACATTTTAAACCTGAACATATTTTGAAATCTTCAAAAACATCAAACAGCATTTTTACAGATTCTCTGTCTGCAACAAAACAAGTGGTGTCATCTGCCAACTGACTCATTTTAACAACTTTTTCACCAAAAATTAAACCTGTAATATCTTCCTTTGACCTAATCAGTTCTGCTAAGGGTTCTACTGCTAAAACAAATAAAAAGGGGGCGAGAGGGCAACCCTGTCTTACACCACGGGATAGATGAAAGAACTCTGATGCATAACCATTATTAATGACACAACTACTGACTTCTGAGTAAATTATCTGAATCCACTTTCTAAAGTATGTACCAAAATTAAACGACAATAATACTTTATCTATGTAAATCCATTCTATAGTATCAAAAGCTTTTTCAAAGTCAACTAAAAGTAACAGTCCAGTTAAATTTCGATCCTTGTAATACTGTATTATATCAGAAATTAATCTGATGTTTTCCCCAATGTATCTTCCTTTAGCATATCCAGTCTGATCTTCACTAATTAAAATAGGCAGAAACTTCTGTAATCGTAGGGCTAGAACTTTAGCTAAAAATTTTATAGTCTATATTTAATAATGAAAGAGGTCGCCAATTTTTCAAATATATTTGAGGTTTACCTTTCTTTGGTATTAATAAAATTAATCCTCTACGTTGATCTATTGATAACTTACCATATTGAAATGCATAATTCAAACTTTCAAAAACAAATTTCTTTATGTCTGGCCAGAAAAATTTATAAAACTCAGCAGTAAAACCATCAACACCTGGACTTTTTCCATTTTTAAACAATTTCAAGGCATTACCGCATTCTTCTATGGTCAATAAATTTTCACAACTATGTTTTTGTTCTTCTGTCAATTTTGTTAAATTAGGATTTTCTAAAAATTGTTGAACTTTTTCATCATCACTCAATAATTCCCACTGTAAATTGCAAGAGGTATATAATTTCTCATAAAATCTTCTCTCTTCAGTTAAAATTTCTTTGGGGTCTGTAATTTCTACATCATTCACTGTTAAATTTGTAATACACTTATTTTTGAAATTTCTTTTTTCTAAACCTAAAAAATATTTATTACTTTTTTCCCCCAAGTTCCATCCATCTTGCCCGGGATCGTAGCATAACACCTTTAGTTTGTTTGTCATTTATTTCATTCAACTCTTTTTCTATTTCTCTTAATCTACTTTCTTCATTTTCACTTAATATTGGATTTCTGCATATATTCTCTAACTCTTTACGTAAATTTTGCTCTTGTTGTCTTTGAGTTCTGGCTTTTAATTTTGAAAATTTTATTGACATTCCTCTAATTTCACTCTTTACTGTGTCCCAAATAAGACCTTCATTTTCTAAATCTTTATATTTTACTTTGCATACTTGTATCAAATCTTTAACTTTTCCTACATATTCTTCATCATTTAACAGAGTAGAGTTAAATTTCCAGAAACCAGGTCCTCTTTTTTCAAAAAGATTTCCTTGGATTTGTAAAGATATAAGGCTATGATCTGTCTTTATAGATGGACGAATTCTATCATCAGTAACATTTGGAAATAAGAAAGAGGAGATTAACCAAAAATCCAATCTGCATTGTATTAAAGGGTTACGTTGCTGCCATGTAAAAACAAAATCGTCTGGATTTCTTGATCGCCAAACATCAATCAAATCTAGTTCTTCTATCAACAAGTTATGAATACTGTGTGCATATTTAGAAATAGGTGATATATTCCCCCCCCCCTTTTTTTATCTTTCAAATCTAATATTGTATTAAAATCTCCCCCAATAATAATGTTTTCCCCAGAAAATTCAACTATTTTTTCATACAGTGACTCCAAAAAAGTTAATTGTTCTTTTTCATAATTTTTTGTGGGTGCATAACTATTTACCAAAATGAACCTGGTACTATCTATAACAATATCTAAAATTAAGTATCTTCATTTGAATCTGCAATCTCTTGTTGTATTGAGTAATCTAAATTGTTTGGAAGTAAAATGGTAACTCCTCGACTATTGCTTGTTCTATGAGAAAAAATTATATTTCCGCCCCATTCACTTCTCCATATTTTTTCACTGTCTATGGTGCTATGCGATTCCTGTAAAAAACATATGCCTGCATGGAATTTACGTAACCAATGAAATATAGCCCTACGCTTAAAAGTGTCACCTAAACCTCTCACATTTAGTGAAGATAAATGAAAGTTAAATGCCATGCACTCTAGAAATCAAAATGCACATATATGTAACCAATGATGTATATTTGGCCGTAAAAGACCAACATGGGTTTTAGCAGTATTAGCAAAATACCGGTAAGTGTAATTAAGGTCAATCACATGACAAATCCACAAGATTATGAAATCTATGAAAATAGTACAATGTACAAATAGTGTGAGCAATACCTGACTCAATGTTTCAATACACATAGTCATAATCAATAATGTTTTACTCAGTACATTAAAAGAAATCAGCATATGCCTTTCAGTCAATACCAACTTTGAAACTGTATCATACACAACATTCAAATAGAAAAGAAAGTCAAAAGCGAAAAAAATGAAAACCATGCTTACTAATATTGTAAGGCAGAGAAAACTTAACATTTTCAAACACCCTCTTGGTTGGAGTATGATGGAAACTAGTCAGGAGAGTGAGGAAGCTAGGAAGAAAAATGGCGAATATTTACTTTAGAATTGTCATATAATAGGTGACCTAATGGTCTTTTAATTCATAATGCTTAAGCAATTCAGAACAACACCTGTATATCTTTTTGCTCTTTTGGCTACACAATATTAATGTCAATTGGAAGGGAGGAAGCAAAAAAAGGGGGAAAAAAAAAGAAAAGGATAAATCTCATTAGAAGCCAGTGAGGAAGAAGCGTGGCAGAATCCCACCCAGACCAGTTCAGACCCTAAAGCCAACTGTACTCCCCACTGCGGCACGAAGCACTGGTCACCTCACTGACTCTGCCACCGCCAGAGTGGTGACTGCAGTAGGGAGCCCAGGCGGGGGTACCTGCCGCCGGTCAGTGAGTGCCACTCCCTAATTGCCCTATGTCAATTTAACAACTATCAATGAATTTACTTTCAATTAATCATTATTTCCCATCCATACCCCCCTTGCACTTTTCCCCTAATTCCATATTTCATACTATAAATTACTGATAAGTCAGCCTGAACTGGGTTTCTCTCAAAAATTCCTTCCTCACTCTCCAGGGTTGTGTTAACCTGTGTAACTAAGAAATCCTAAGTTCCTCTCTCGGGGAACTGATACAAGTACATGTTGAAATGCTGACCGCTAATTCATCTGATGCATGCATCTGCAAGATGTAGCTTCCGTATTCCTAACGATATAGGCCATTATTAGTATAAGATGCTACATAATAAACTGAAAGTTTAATAAACTGTTTAATTCGTAGGTGACTATTTCCACATTATAATAACATTATCATGTACCTTTACATAATAAGTAACATATACATGAGGACGTAAGTGTAAATTTGAGTTAATCAACATGAAGAAACTGATATAGCAGATTGCAAATGGCAGGATTCATATCTCAGCACAATAAAACGACTGAAATCTATCGCAGTGAGATACTCCAGTATGATGTTTCTGTACATATCTGGCAAATTATTGAAGAAAAAAAGAGAAAAAAAAAGTACTGATTATGTGTTTTAGCTAGCCATGACCACGGTAATGGTTATGTATAATTTCAAACAGAAAAAGAGACAGTACATGTGTATTTACATTTTAGAGTAAGAATGAATAAGTTGGAAGTCTTACTGATATATATCATGTATCATATAAGTACATGTATACAGACTCCTACACGTACCGGGTAAGTGCCAATCAAACAGATCTCAGCTCTGCAGTTCACTTTAAAACAATGTATTTATCATATTGTATATCATATTTAATCAATAGAAAATAAGTTCAAAAGAAATCATATATACTGTTCGATCAATTCTCAGGGTCTACAGTTAACAAGTCATCATGGTCATTGTCACAAATATTCTAATAGAAATCCATCCTTCACATAGATGATCTATATATGACTGAATCAAAAGATTACATGTTCTAGTTATCATATATATATATACATATACATATTACTTTAACATATCCCATCATACCATATATCATATTATATATCATATCACGTCACACCATATGACATCATATCATATCACATCATACCATATCATATATATCTTAAAAGTTATCATATCATATAATACCATATCACATCATATCCCGTCATATCATATCATATCCTACCACACCATATTGTATCATATCATTCCATATCATGTGTACAGGAAAACTGTAAAGGCTATTCACCAAGATCACAGGATCTGTAGTTCAAAGTTCACTCAGATAGAAAAGATGTCAGTAACAACATCTTCATTAAAGTGTGCTAAATGGTTCATATCTAATATATAGTGTTCTCACGTTGTTGGCTCCACTGAACAAAGTTAGTTGCAATAGAAGAATAGGGAACCAAACGGCAAGGTTATATGCATTAATGTTCCATATTACATATGTCCTATGGAGTGGCATCCATCTGGGATGCATGGGTGTCAAGTCCATGGGCGATGTCACTAATACTTACCTCTTCATTCTGTCCATGTGAGAAGGCACTCCTGTCACCTCTATGATGATGGCTGCTCATGATGTCACTCAAACTTTGCCCGTATCTCACGCGAAACACCCTGTCGTTGTGATCTTTCGCAAATATTTTCCCGTTCCAGGACCAGGCATCCTTAATTCTGCTGTCATTTCTGACCCTGTTGTACACCAAGTAAAGATCTTTACATAGATCATCATTGATGAATATCCTGGTGTTTTTCAATGCACGTCTCTTCTTCATGACTTGCATCTTCACAGAGCCGCTTCGAAATCTTACAATGATAGGGTTAGGCTTACTCCCTGCCCCATGTGGCCTGGGTCCAATACCAATTCTGTGTGCTACCGCAATATCAGAATCGTCAAGCTGTAGTTGGAGTTTATCTCTAATCAACTGGGAGACAGTTGCATTGCAGTCTTCATTTGGAGGTTCTGTCACTCCCTCTATGCGAACATTACATTTCCTAGAGTACTGCTCGTTTTCCACAGCATGCTGTTTCACTGACAACAGATCCTGGCGTAATTTCACATTTTCTGATTCCAGTGACTTGATTCTGGCCTGTAGATCACTTACACTCTCCTGGACTGCTTTTTTAACCTCATCTTTTATAGTTTGTTTCATTTGTTCAAGAAAACTAGTCTTGAAGTTCTCAAACATACTCTCCACTGAGGCTTTCAGAACTTCCACAGTCATGTTGGAACTGTTGTCAGTGATTTTCCCTTCTATGGGGTCAACAAGGTCAGTTGATTGTTCTTGATCCAGGTCAAAATGACCTTCACTATCGCTTTCTGATATGCTCAAAATTTGCTTGGCTCTCTTTAGATCAACCTGTGGTGAAACAGAGGAGCTACTTGAAGTGGAACTTCTGTTTCTTTTTCTTTTAGATTCTCCAGATGCTTGCATTAGTATCAGTTCTAGACAGCAACATGAATCCTATTGTACCTTTGAATGTCCACTGTGTACATGGTCATGCTGTATGCACAAGTGTGAGATGTAATACACAATATGGCTGTACTCACTACTACAATAAGCCTGGCCGGGTGCTGGATGTGGCCTCAAATATCCAGACATGATTTCCAAAAAAATATTGTAACAAAACTGTAGTGTGCTTAACCGTTTTGATTCAATTGATGAAAAAATGGGTGGAAAACATGATCTTGTTCCATACCCAGGTCTACGGTTGAACAGTCTATAACTGGTTGAGTGAGCTGCCCACTGTAATGTGTATCTCCAATTACTGTGTATTGGGAGGTGTTAAATCCCATAACCAGATGACACTTGTTTGGGTAGCTATCATATTCACGCCTCATCTGCGCATCTGCCAAGACCAGTCGGGGGCTGGTCTTTCATCTGTTTCAGTCATGTGCCACTTAGGCGAGCGGTCAGAGACCCATTTTGGAGAATTAAATTACCCCACCGTACAGAAAGCTACATGATTTTTATTGATCTTTAGGGTCCCCTAAAATTATTTTGCCCTGTTGTCCTCAGTTATCTGTGTTTGGTTGCCATGGAAACGGCATCCTTAAGCATCACCTTTTTTCGGCAAAATAGTTCATTTTAGTGCCATCTGCTATTGCTTGTTAGCAAATGATCATATCTATATTGCTTTCACCACACCAAGTATACATTTAATTAGTTTTCCCATACTAAGATAATGCTTCTCTGCTCCTAGACAGGGTATAAATGCTACAATGTGAAACCTGAAATGTAAAATTCAGGCTTAATTATAGGTAGGACCATTTTACTTAAAGTCGTCAAAAAAGGCAACGAGTACCATGGGCTCTTCTTTTACCCCAGTATTTTATCATTAATCACATGCAAAGCCTATCTTCCTCTTTTCTTATGACTTAAATTGCACATTGTGATAGCATATACCATACTATATATCATACTCACTAATGATAATTATTAATACCAGACATTTCTAAGATTTTTTTTTTTCAAATTAATTTACCGGTCGATTAAAAATCAAATCTTGCATACGTGTTGATCTTGGCATATTAATCACTACAGCAATTTTAATTTATTTTGATATATTCTAAAAAACAACACCAAAAACAAAAAACTTAATTTAACGATTAAACAAACATGATATCTTTTTAGTAACTTTAGTAGTTTTTATGTGGAAAATTTTTCCATGGTTAAACCTAAAGCTACCTAGTTCTTGTGGGGCGTTGGTATCGTCTAATCGAATATTTTGGTCATCTCATCCTGAAATTACAGCAAGTATTAGGACCTGTCGGGTCCAATTCACGTGTTCACTAACGCTGTCAGACACGCTGTACAAGCTGCCACATTCCCAGCAAGTGAGTTATGCAAGTTTTGTGATACACATATTAACCATACCTGGCTCTTAAGAGTCTTTCTGTGTTGAATTCAAGGCTGGGTGAGTATCTTGCTTGCCTCGGTGCAATAATAATGATAACAGGAAACCATGTCAATATACAAGGGGTGAGTTTCATTGAACACTTACCATTATTTTTAAACATGCTTTTGTTTGAAAGTGCAAAAAAGAAAGAGATTGAGAAATTAGCGAAATTTCTGGTAATTCTGCTTCCATGCATCACATAGCACGAAGTAATTGAATGCAAAATGAAGTTCAGTTTTGTTAAACATAGAGCTGCAATACGGGATAAAAATTGAAGGCCTGTCATTCGCGAAAAAATGCCAGTACCAGTCGATAACAGCACTTTTAATTGTAATAAAACAAAAATTGGGTAATCGTCATTCAAAACCAACAAAATAAATAAATGAACGGACGAAAGAACAAACAAACAAACAAACAAATAAACAATAAAACGAATTTATAGACCTGCGATGACACGCTAAATTTTGAATTTTTTGAATAATTAGTAAACAATAACAGATAAATAAACTTAGTTAAAATGTGACGAGCGATTAAAAAACCCAAGTTAGATTTGTGGGTCACCCAAAATTATATATGCAAAATTATGTTTACACGTTAAGTTTCTTGATGTAGGTTTAAACTTATTTCATTTCTTGAAAGAAAAAACGATTGGGGAGCAGGCAACACCTATATGAACCCCTCTCGTGATGTTGAAATTGATGTTAAAATTTTGGCTTAATTTAAAATCAGCTGTCCAAATATATATATATATATATATATATCACCTTGACATTGAAAAAATAAATATAGACCCTATAATGGACAAAAGGACGACCACTAGATTCGAACTCACTACCTTCTGTTTCAAAGACACACGCTCTACCACTGTGCTGCCAGTAGTTATACATGTTTATACGTATATAAACTATGTACTTCAATACGTTTCATCAATTGGGGGGGGAGGTTAACAGGAATATAAATGTGGGACACGGTCATATCAAGTTGACCGTAAAATGACTTAAAGCATACTCTGTATAATATTTGAACACGTTATGGCACATGTATACATGTTTAATTTTTAAAACTGACTGTCTTGTTACATTCAAAAACTGTAAACCCGTCCATATAGCAGAGCATCTGTTGTTTCTACTATGGGTCACAGCTTGGATATGGACAGTTTGTGTCTTTCTTTCTTTCTTTCTTTCTTTCTTTCTTTCTTTCTTTCTTTCTTTCTTTCTTTCTTTCTTTCTTTCTTTCTTTCTTTCTTTCTTTCTTTCTACTTTCCTTCCTTCCTCCATCTTCTTTCCTTCCTTCCTTCCTTCATCTTCTTTCTTCCTTTCTTTCGCTCTTTCTTTTGCTCTTTCTTTCCTTCCTTCTTCCTGTTACATCGTTGAGCTGCTCAATAAGACTTGTATTATTAAAGTATATTATTTTATAATGAAGTGAGACACATAGATTCGAACCCGTCGCATTTCGAATGTAAGCTATCTACTCTGACCATTGCGCTACACAGGTTCTTGACAATTTCGGTCAGTTGGCAGACAATTGGACCTGGTGCTTTAATTGCTGCTGTACCATAAAGCTAAGAAGAACATGTAATTACTATGAACATTCAGTTAATATTGATAACAACATACACATCCGTTTTTCAACACTTTAAGTTTATTATGATTAAAAGGAATATGCGATGCAAGTCTAATGATAATGCTTACACTACAACAAATAATAATAATAATAATAATAATAATAATAATAATAATAATAATAATAATAATAATAATAATAATAATAATAATAATAATAATAATAATAATAATAATAATAATAATAAAATGATGATGAATATATGATGATAATAATTTATTGCACATCCATTCCTTTGGGAAAATAAAATACAGCAAATACATCTGAAAAATATAATAAGGATGACTGTCATTGTGTTGAAGGTACGTTCTCAACAGTATAATAACACAGTATAATAATAGATTTCTTGTGTGATGGTAGCAAATAAATAAATAAACTATTATTATAAATAATTTAATCAATTAATAAAATAAATAAATAAATAAATAAATAAATAAATAAATAAATAAATAAATAAATAAATAAATAAATAAAAAACAATCCTTGTGCATTCTAACGCGTGCTTATTCGAACGCGCCACCCATACTTCTAACGTACACCGTCCTAGCCATTATGCCAAATATAACTTTTTTATTTTGAAAGTCTATGTGCTTACAAAGGTTTAAAAAAACAATTTGATTTTGCTTTAGATTATGAAAATGCAAATTACAATAAGAATGATAAGATATGGACAACCCTGAAGCACCAAAATGCTCTCAGCAGCATGCGGAAGTCTTTTCCATAAATTCTTTCATTGTAATATAGAAGAAATAAAATGAAAATATACCAAAAATGGGCAATACAATCAATGCAGAAAGAAATGCAACTTTCTTAAAATTGTCACAATAGTGGTGACTGTATTACAAAATCACTATATTATTATTATCAATAAAGGTCTAAAATTGGGTTTCATGGCCTCAATACAGTACAATGTACAGAAAATGTGAAATCCTGAGAGTAAATATATACTTGTATGTATGCTTTGTTTTCTTCCCCTTTAAAAAACCAGAGGTAAGGACAACATGCCGAAATATTATCTCCAGAAGCTAAAGATAAATTTAGGACATGCTGTATATTTCTGTACGGTGGGGTAATTAAACTCCTAAAATATAGCTCTTTTTGGGAGTTGGCCGCTCGCCGAACTGTTTGTGACAGTTCACGGCCAGCTCCCAATAATTGTGTGTACAAAATTCGATCTCATTGTACCTTTGTCGTTAATATGGAACCAGAAAAGAAGTCAGTCACAGGAAAATATTCACCATTGTTACATAATGGATTATATCATAAACACGTGCATTGATGACAATGTATGAGGAAACATAGATTACTGTCCTCCAACGGTCGCGAGGTTACTGCCGGGTAGGATTTCTGACATTGAAAGCCATATACAAACTTACATTTAACCATCCATAGACCACACATATGGGAAGGGAAAATTAACTGTTTGTTCAGACTTTGATATACCGTAGGCATAGGGCCGTAGCTGTTTCAGTGAATGCTAGAATTTGAAACACTACAAGACCTGGCCCATCCTGACACAAAGTCCAAATTATTGCATTCATGTTTGTTCTTGTTAAATGAAATCTAGCAATATTTTGTAGACAATATCTCTTTTGCAACGAATTCTCATTGCCCAGACGAGAAGTTTGGATCGTCTGGCTGTACCACGGCTGTACTCCATGCAGTACTGGTGACGGTAGGGTTCTGGGCGTCCCCTCATGTCCCTAAGGCTAAATGATCTTTTCCTCTCTTGCTTCAGCTTTTCTTATTAAGCCTTCTTCATCCTCATCAGACCACGTACAAAAAAACTCAATTCATACTCTCCGTAATCACTTTGCTGTGCTTTATTTGCCCTAACTCTTGGCAAATTGAAGGCACTCTGGCTTATAACACATTCAGCCTGGCCAGCGGGTTGCGTTTCTGACGTCGCTAACTATTTCCCACAGCGGACCACGATCGGAGAAAAATTCGCGCGCTTTCCTGTCGCAGATGTGGCGTACTTTTTGAGCTGAAAAACACGATTCGAAAATGAAATTCAACATTTTGGTTTTTAGATATCATTTCTAACCACCCGTAATATCAACTTTCTAATTTGTGATATCTAATTTATTCTCCGCAAGCTAACCTGTCACTGTTTAACCTATTCACATATGGAAGTACTATTGTCCATATAACACATGTTCTTCTGTACGAATCGTGACATAGGCTGTATTAGCCCAAATAAATTAAAGGGTCTTCAGCGGGTGACAACTCAGAACATGTTTCGGAGCCTGTACCCGTACATGTTTCTCTGAGTAATGGCTCCTTGTCTGAGCTAAATATTCAGCAAAGACAATCCACATACAATCGAATAAATATGAAAATGCAAATGATAAATTAGCTAAATAAGTGAAGTTTTTCTTATTAATTCAGGGCTTCAAAATCAATGAAGAATACCTGTCAAAGCAAACCAAATTACTAGATTTGTATCGTAAAAATTCAGATAAAAAATAATGTGACTTTCCCCTGTAACAGTATGTACCCTTTCTAGCTGGATAGCTTATCTTGGTTAAACCACCTGCCAGTGTATAACTAAAGTAGAAACAAACTGGGGCATTAAATTCAGTTCCAGTGACTGTAAAATAAACAGTTGCAGCTGTAGCAAATGAGTTAACTGAAGGAAGTCCCAACAAGAACTACAACAATGGGCATCCTGCACCATAGATGTAAAACAAATCCCATCATACACTTCACGTTGAAAATCTCCAAACAATAAAGCTCTATTTCGCTGCCAACCCTGAGTCAATGTTTCAACATAATGGGTCAGGTTTGTGACATTTGAGCAAATACTGTCAAATTTGAGTAATTCATTTTTGATTTTTTGACATTGAGTAAATGTGCAATTAGGCTTGTCAGAAAAGAATGAAAATCATTAGTGTTGAAGTCGAAAACATGTTATCAAAAATATTTTTCTTATCCAGCTTTTAAGTATAATTCAACCAACTTGTTACTATAGTCGGCCGCTGCTTGCTACCGATAGCCCCTGGGGGTTAGCCTGCGAGAAAACATGTAAGCCTAAATGTCTGAAAGGTGAATATTAAAACAGAATGTTGCTAAAGAATAAAATTAAGCAGCAAAACAGGCAAGTCTAAAATCTCTAAAATTATTGCTGCCAAACTTTCTAACAATCTTTGAGTATTAACAGCAAGTTTGAAGGGCATGTCAGAAAAGAATGAAAGTCCTTACCTTTTAAGTCAAGAAAACGCAATCAAAATATAATTTTTCTACCAGATATCAAGTACAATTAGGCAAGCTAATAACTGTCGTAGGCCGCTGCTTGTTACCGATAGCCCTTGTGGGTTTAATCTAACAGGAAACTAGCTAGCCTAAAATGTACTGAATTAGGAGATGAATACCAACATACTACTGTGGCCCAGACTCTTGACCTAATGACCTAGTTTTCACCGATGGCATGAACGTTAGTGCTCTTATGTACGTCTGCATGTGTGTGTGCATCCACTTTTTAGAATATCTTTAAAACGATACGAGCTCAATGGTTATTTCCAAAGCTGGGTCATTACGCGAAGGAACGTGTGAATAATATTTAGCTGAAGCGTTGGCTTTTATGTGTGAATACTTTGAAACACTGAGCACAGTTGTGTTGAACTTGTTTAACATTGTATAACATTTGATAGGCTTTGTTATAATTAATTGTTTCATGTACTTGATATGATTCAGTCTTCAGTTTTAGTTATGAGCCCTTATGGACGTGACATATGATATGGATGGGACACATACATACATACATACATACATACATACATACATACATACATACATGCATACATACTTATTTGTAAATCTGATGCACCTTGGACATTTATTTGCCCGCAGTGCTCCTGGTATAAAATGATAGTTTTAGATACGAACGTTATTGAAATTACCACCTGAATTGTAATTTAAAAGCCGTCATTATTCATTGGCAAGAACAAAATATAGATGAACCTATAACATTGGCAAATGAAATAAGCTTTTTTGGTAAAAGTTAGATACGCTTTACGCTGTGTTTTATCTGTTTTTTGCCGTTCGAAACATTCGCTTTGGATTTTTTTTTTGTTAACTCGGAAAAAACGGCAAATGTGGATACCTTACATTTTGCCGGTCTTGGCTTAACATTTTTGGGGCTGGATGAAAGTGATGCCCACCAAGTTTATTGTGGATCTGGTCTGCAATCACGGAAAAAACTGCATAAATACACATGTACAGTAGTATAGCTATATGGCTATATTAACCAGGCTGACATGGACTGTTATCGATCGTTACATAAATTCGAAAAATGATCAAAAGATACTTCAGGCAGCAAGCTTAATAAGCGTCCGGCCAAAACTTTTGTTGTAGAAGTCGAAATGTGAAATTATACATCATTTATGGTCAAGAAGACAGACAGACGCTGCATAAAAAATACTCAACTGACTAGTAAATTAGCTGAACTTAAAACAAAAAAAAACTTGGCCAGAGTCGCATGAACATCACTGTCACATGAAACATGCGTCTGTTAACCAGGTTTGACGATCAGCAGTATAAATGTGGATACCTTTCTCATAACTGCCCAACATGTCTATTCACATTGACTGTTTTATCCTGTGAAGAATGGTACAAAGTCCAAAAAACGTTTTCCTTTAGCTGCTGCACCTGATCAGGATCAGCTGAGGATCAGGATAGCAGAAACCTGTTTCGAGAGCATGCATCAAGGGTGTCAGACAGGTCATTGAGAAAGAAGAAGACATAAATAACCCTTAAAAGCCGTTCAGAGATGCATGCTTTATGTTTTTGTTTTCAATATGCCAGAAAAAGATGCTCTTGAACCAAGATTTTTTTCTAAAGTATACGTGTCAACAACAGCGTTGACCGCAGTTCTTTCGTGTGAAGTATCCAATTTTGTTTGATGATGGAAACTTTTGGTAAAATCATTACCATGTACCTATGTCTTAATCATACAGAAAATATACAAATGTTTTCACTATAATGTGTGTACAGAATGTTTCACTTCAAAAACAATAAAAAGATGTCCCCAAAACTTTGTGCATATAGTATATGGACAAAGGAAGAATAAAGTTAATTAAGAATTGTTTACAGTGGTCCAGGCAAAGTAATGCATAGTTTCAAAAACGTTAAAAACATATCACTGGATATTTTTTTATGAAATTTAGTTTTGTTTTGCGTTTAAGCTTTTATGCGAAACATCTATCGGGGTTTTTTCTGTTCCCTGATATATATATATATATTTGCACAATTGGAAGAATATATATTATCGTAATGTATAGTTCTTGAACGGATTGTAGAAAAAATAACTTCTGGCTTTGATAAGTCACAGCTTCGGCACTTAGTGCAGACTTATACTTACATAGGGGTGGATCTCCCCCTACTAAGACAACTTAAGGGGATGAAGATGTGGTCTTAATAGAGGAGTGGTAATAATAGGGATAGAATTTAATTAAAAACAAACCCAAATGGGACTGTAAATTGTTGCTCATATATATATATATATATATATATATATATATATATATATATATATATATATATATATATATATATGTGTGTGTGTGTGTCTGTCTGTCTGTCTGTCTGTCTGTCTGTCTGTGTGTGTCTCTGTGTGTGTACATATTTACGGAGGTCTTAATTGGAGATTATATTCCATTTTCACATGTATGGATGGCTGGATGGATAGAGCTAGTTCCTTCTGCAATGTGGGAAATCCTGGAATATTTTGAAAACAGAAGTATTAATAAGAATGTTCATACGCGTTTTTGAAAATTGTTTCACAAACTGTTTCATCAAATACTTTGTTTTGACTTGTGTCACCTAGTGCAGTTACAACCACGTGGACTGCGCTGTGTTTGAAGAATTAATTTTGAGATAATGAAGTGATAAGCTATTTTTTTCTGTATCCAAGTTTCACATCGAATATGTTATGGTGATAACCCATGCTTCATCCATTTTCCATTGTGAACTGGATTTGTTATAAACACAAACATATGTCGATAGTATCCGGCATCAGCAACAGCTTTTCTTTGTTTAAGCCAATTCAAGTGCAATATGCGTATTTAGACATATGTTGGATATGTACAGATGTTACTTCCAGTTTTACATATATATTTTTTGTATCACAGTTTGAGATATATTTATTTGAATCACACCAAATAGTACTGTAGATTCTAAAAAAAAACTGGCTCTCCAGACACAGAGACACACTCAATAAATACGTACAGAGCACAAAGAACAATACAATACAATTCAGTTATACAATATGATGACGTAATGCGCAAAGCGCTTACTAAAACAAAATGGTCTGGAATGAGAAATGGGACCTGTAATAGTGGCAGTATCGGCAATAATTAGGACCAGATCCTACAGATACGCAGCGGCTAGCTTGATGCATAACTAACAATAAGATTTAAAAGAGGTTCCCGGATTCCAGACTGTCCCAATTTGGAAAAAAAGCCCTTCATTCCGGACGCTGTCAAATGCTTTATTGATATCAAGGCATATCATTTTTGCTTCTTTTCGTATGTCGAGAGCATTGTAATGTGTCGCAAAAAATTTTGAGAAGCTGATTTATAGTGGTGGTGTAAACCCGGCAGTTTTGACGTCAAAAGTTCATGAAGATAAAGTACTCATATAAGACATTAAAATTTAAGTTTTCAAGTACCTTTGGGACATTGGAGTAAAATAGGCCTGTAATTGCTCGAAACATGCATTTATTTTCATTTATTTTATGTTATCAAAAATATAAAAACCCACTTCGAACGGGGCATCAAGTATTGCATTATTTTCATTTTCAACGTCGGTATTTAGTAATCCATTTTTGTTGTTGTTGTTGTTGTTGTTGTTGTCTGATGGAGTGGTCAATGCGATTTGAAGTGATGAGGTGCAGAATCCAACTGAGTGATCAGACAAGGAAATAGGCAACAGAATGCACAAATTAAAATATAACCAGCTGAATCCTTAATGATTAGATGAAGGAGAGTATGTCAAATCGTTTACACGGGTGGGACTCGATATGAATTGAAATGAGTTATGAGATTTAAGATTTAGTACTTGCAGACCTGGGTCACTATCACAGTAATTGGCATCCCAAGACCTGCATCCGTCGTTAAGGTCACCTGTTGAATAAGAGTTTGGGGATAACATTCAAGAGCACTTTGAGTAATATCCGGTGACCACGTTTATGAAGAAATAGAGAATCCATGATAGGTCGTGAATCTGGGAGAATGGATTGGCACGAGTTGGGCGATCTTGGATCTTTTGCGAGGCTCTGCGAGCAGGACCAGGTCGGGCTTAAAATTACATTTACTTTGAAGAGTTTAGAGTTCAGCTTTTGAGAATTATCAGAGCGTGATGAAGCGTATCGAGCTAGAATGGCGTAGTGTTCTATCGCTAAGAGGGTGGCAGCAGGTTGGATACATAGAAGGGTGTAGGATTATAAAGCATTTTATCAGACAGAATCAATATATAAATGTTTAATCTAGGATAGAAAGTTGGCCATTCGAGTTCCTGTAGAAGTTTGACATGTGACATATGCCTTAAAGTACTGGGACATATTTGGATGCCTACAATTGTGTGGAATCTAACAGGTCAGAGAAGCCTTTGCCACTATCGTCAAAAATGGCCGGTCATGATCTAGGATATGCCAGCCATGGAAAAGTAAAACTTAGAACGCAATTTGCCTTGAGCATGTCAAAACGACCAATCAGAGAGCCGCATTAGCTTCTTCAAAATCTTGTAAAAGAATCTTCTACAGCGTATTTAGTGAGCCCAGGTAAGCGCTGTGATTGGACCGAGAGTGACTTCATGCAGGTCTGCCTGGAACGGCCCACATCCTTGCGCACGTGGTTTAGCGGCCACCGCACTCTGCACGACCTGCAATATAGTGAGCTAAAAATGAGAAACACATTTATTGAATCAAGAAAGGAAAAAGGAAAGAACAATGTGCAATGAAAATGCTTTCCGCATTCCCTAAAAAGTAGGATCATTAGCAGTGAAGAAATTTGCATGTCCAGAATTATCACAAAGATGCCTTTGCAAGGCGCTGACAATGTGATATAATGTCTGCGGGGGATATGGTTTTCCCGTCAGTACGCTTCTCTTCTTGTACGAAATAAGACAGCCACTAGTTGAGTTTGCCATCTGACATCGCGGTAATATCTAGATCAACCGGAAAGTATTCACTGTTTCTTGTTTCCTTTAAGCCATTTCTCCAACTAGCCCATGCCCGATAAACACTGATCCCCCAATTGTTTTGAGCTCTTGTGCTTTTTGGAACTGCATCATTCATTTTTTTTGTTTTTACCCTGCTTCGGCAATTGGCGAGCTTAACCTGTTGCTTTTGTTTGTCTCTTTGCCTCGGAGTAAATTGGAAGGGCCTTATAATGAATCATGCTGATCTGCCGCCCTCTGGTCATTTGTGGTTTCTAGCCCATGCAGGTCTTGCGTGCAGATATCTGTTAAATCTTTCGGAATTATATCCGGCGGAGGTAAGGTATAATTCTCAAAAGCCGCTTCAGACTACATAGCTCTCAGCCTTCCGAAAGTGCCAAGTGCAGGTACGAAAACTTTGTCGACACACACTTTCTGGTGTGCTCCACACGTCTGTGTCTGCGACAAGGTGTGGTTCATATGTTAGTCATGGAGAGTGAAATGTGTGAAAAAGTTGCCACATGGATGAGCTTCATGTGATTCTTTTATATGTCTCCATGGTTATTTTAGGATATTTAAACTGTACGTGCGTCTTTGTAAACCCTGTATTGTTATGGTTCCGTATACACGGGTTAATAATGTATTGAGGGTAGGCTTCTTTAGATTTTTACCCTTTTTTGCTTTGGTACTACTTTCGTTTTAAATTATAATGTTTGGCGATTCATTCGCGCTGCCATATATATATATATATATATATATATTGTTAGCAAGCGATGCGTGGGTCTCATTCTCCAGTTTCAACGAGCCAAATAGTCCCCACATTGCCTGTATCTAACGTAACAAACCAGCGTCGAAAGGACTGATGTAAGTAGAAACCTGCGCTTATCAATTGCTATTTCATCGTATTCGTTTTGAAATATGTCAAATTTCAGTAATTTCGTAATATTTATAGGCATCGTTCGTGTGTTGCTTATAGGTATTAACATGATTGAGGTTCTGTGCTCTACTGGGGTTGGATAGGCAGTGTAATCCCGCAAAATAGCTTTGTAAGTATTCCTTTAGTTAAAATGCTGGTTAACAGCTATAAAACATGTAAAGAGTGTTGTAAAATCAAGGTATAACAAGGTATAAATAGCAGCCTGTACAGGTTACGTTTTGTGAAGTGTATTGAGATGAGAGAAGTATTCAATATTGGTTATAAAGGGTTAATATTAAAGTTACATATATATATATATATATATATATATATATATATATATATATATATATATATATATATATATATATATACATATATATATATATACATATATATATATATACATATATATATATATATATATATACATATATATATATATGTATATATGTATCTAGGTAAAGATTCATAGCACACGAATGTAAGTTATTTAAGACATATTTTTTTGTATGAATTGGCCCAAAGAAAGGGCAGCAAATATCCTTTCTTTTGTTTGCACGTGTGCACGTCGTTAAGTCATTGCGTACATTTAATTGTCAAAAGGTAATCAATGATTCAGAGTATAGTTTCATGCTTAAAAGTGAGGGTTTTTTTATTTATCCTGCAAATCTATGTACAAGGATATTCTTTATTTAGGCGACCTGAATATAAAAGTTCGGCAATTCTGAGTCAATATTGTTTTTTCCATGGTTTCACTATACATCACTCGTTGTCTCCTGTAGTTACATATATCGACAGCAGGTGTCGCTGTTGTGTTTCAGCTTACTTTTTTCCCTGCAGTGAAATTGATTTAAAGTTAATCTAAAAGTTGATAAAATAGTTATTAGTGATTTGAAATTCTATTTAACCATGAATCATATACCGGGAACATAAATTATTGAAAAGACTGTTACATGTGAAATGCAATATTGGTTTATAGAATATTGTATTAAGGAGTTCTGAAGCGAACAAGCATTGAAAGTAGTTATATGACAAATGGCATATAAGTTAAAAGTTATATCAAATGAGTAGTAAAGGTGATTATATGATGATTATATGTATATTGTTTCAGTATGTTGCTAGGATGTCGCTGTGATGTCTTAGTGTCAATAAAGGCCCATGGAGATTAAACGATTCGTGTCGAGTCCTTCCTTCAGTCAAAGTGACACCCAGCTCAACTAGTACTCCCCTGCTGCATGCTGTTTAATTTACTCTTGTAATGCATTTCAAGAATCTTAAAAATAAATGTGCAAACTCAGCCTTAAAATAACTAGTTATATCGTTCCTGTCATTGCAGTGTGTAGGAAATATAACGTATCCACCCCATATTACAGATCCATAAAGAAAAATTTGAGCAATAAGAATATAAATCTGAATAGGACCGAAAGTGTACCGTTTAGTTGAATGAATTTGTTTTAAAACACCCAGAGGTTTGTTTGCGTTTTGGCATAGTTGACTGATGGTTTCAACAAAATTTCCGATTGGCGTGATTTTAATCCCAAGATAGGCAACCTTTCTTGTTGTTCTAATTCATGGCTGCCTGTGATAAACCCGATGACACTTTTACCAACATTGTTTGATAAAACCTTTTATTTTTTTCCACATAAATGTGTGGATCTATTTTTTTTTTTTTTTCTTTTTTTACAGAATGAATATAACTGGTCTAGACAGCACTGTAAACCACTTTAAATTTCAGAAATAAGTAGAAAATCGTCTTAAAAAGTTTACCATTCAGTATTCTTGTATAAAACTAACTGGGTAAGGTCACAATCTTATGTAAAAAATATGTGGTAAGTCATTGATAAATAAACCGAAGGTTGGACTCCAGACGCCCCCTTGTTTTTTCGCCATTATTTGAAAATGTTTGCTTGGATAACTATGAAATAAATTTGATTTGATGAGATGACTTATCATACATGTCGTTCAGAACTCGGTACATTAACTCTCCTTTTCCACATTTCAGTCATTTTTAAAATAGCACATCACACCACTCCGTATCCAGTTCTTTTTGCAGATCAACAAAACAAACGCTTCAAAAGTTTTGCTTTTGCTTACCAGCAACCATAAAATATTTATCTATGAGAACAGACGTACAAAATGTGGTCGCTCGAGATTCCATTGACTTGATGTGAAATTTATTGCTAAAGTTAGCGCTTTTTCATTTGATTGCTCAAAGGGTTTTTTGGTGACTGCACGAAATAATTGTGATGTGCAACTGCCCCTAGAGATATATCTCTTTTATAAGGGCATATAGCAGGGCCACCTTTGTTAACAAGGGCAAGGAGACTTATTTTCCACAGACATGGGAAGTATCCAAATGTGAATATCATATTGAATTGCTTTTCTAAAATTTAGAGTAATGTTTCTCTGATTTGATCATTTTATCAATATGCCATCTTTTCCCATGCGATTTATCATTTGTAATTCCGTCAATACTTTTTATTGCCTTTTTACTAGTTTCGAAATCAAGTTCAGGAAGGGTTAGAATCGTCATTTTATCTCCCTTTTTTCACCTCTTCGCATAAGGTACTACACTTTGCTTTAGATTTGTCTGAAATGATTTTCGATAAATGTCCAAACCACAACTACGCCTTGATTTCTCTCAAATTGGTTTTATTTTGGGAACATCACGCTTCCAATTTCTTTATCAATTTCTAATATCGACTTGGGTTTTTGCCTTGAAGTTTGCTAAGTGAGTTTATAATATTATTTTTGAAAGTTTGCAAACATCTTGCTCAGCGAAACTGTCGATGTGTGGGTCGAAAAGGGTAGTCACGCTGGTCTGGTGATAATTGTCAGGCCAATAAGTTCAGTTATAAAAAAGTGAAGAACAGCTTTAAGCATTATAGGCAGTTGGACGTTTCTTTTTACGCTTTTGTTCGACAGCTCCGAAAAAATCACTTAAATGCTAAGTTCAATTTTCAGGTCGGGGCATGAATTTCTGTTAAAGTAAATATGTCACACTTTGTAACCGTTGATATAAAATCAATATCATCATATTTCGACACACGGAGAACACCCACACGATGTTTGTGGCCGTGAATGTTCCCCGTCATTTCTTTGAGATTATTTTCCAACAGGTCCACGAATTATTCGTGTTTGGTAGTGCATTCATGCTCTCCCGATTTTATTTGTCCCTGTTGTTCGTCGTTCTTTCTCGTCATTCGAAGGCTACGGTCGATGGTATTTGCGTTCCAAAAAGTCCGCAAATAGCGTAGTTACCAAGTTGGCTGTACAGACATGTAATGAGTTTCCACACTTCCCCTTGAATTCCTTTATACCATGAATAAATAATAGGCGATTCCCAAAAAAAGTGTTCATTTCTTTTAAAATACCAATTTCCCCTCTTCGTAGGACATATCTTTTACACTGAAATACTGAACTTGTGCTGGACGTTCTGTCTGATTTTGTCTAACTTCCCCAGTACGCTATCCGCTCCCAAGAACATTAGCTGCCTTGCATGAATTCAGCTAAAGAGAGAGTAAGGAGTGTCAAGTGAATTCGTTTTTCCTCAGCCTGTACAATGCTAAATAATTATTTTTTAGTTTGTTGTTGAACACGGAACAGATTGTGGAAAATATGAACATGGATTCGAACTTGAAATATTGAATTTCTCACTCTAAAATTGCAAACAGTGTTGCCCACACAATTTGAGTGACTTATGAAGTTTCTATCAGTGTTTGCACTTAGCTCCCACAGTGTAACGAGTACAATATTGTCTGAATGCTCTCCTATTATCTTCTGGTCTTTAGAGCAAGACCAAATCCTGAGTGCGTTTCTGACGTCATGCTGTTGTAGCTCGTCAAGCTCTCTCCAGAATTTTGATCTCTTGGTCATACTGGTTGACCTCCGTACACATGTCATGAAACTTCAGTAATTTAGTGTCATATTAATCTATTGTATCTACTTTCCTGATGATATTCAGATTAGGGCACCTTACAGTGCCAAATCTGATGATAACATGGACATAGTAAACTTGTTGCTTCTGGTGGAGATAGGATAACCGTTGTTGCTGCCAAGACTGTTAATATTGACTGCTTCCAGTAATTATGGCTTATAAGTATTGTCAAATGTATCTTCTGACTGCGTAATGTCCAAATACATGTATATACAAACATTTCTCAAACTGAAATGAAGGTTTACTAGTACTAATGTATTGTGTTGACTAGTTACTAAGTTTGCTATCAAAGTTCTGTGTTTGCACAATAATGGTAGTAAGATGAGTAACAAATAACAGAAGTATCCAAGAATATTAACAACGTACCGTCTGTTTTTATTAGATAACTACAGATACATGACGGAATGTATGCTTTGTTGTTGTTTCAGTTTACCAGTAACAAAAAGGATCAACAAACATTAAACTTATTTTGTTCCCTTCTCTAGCATTGATGTCGGACGAAACCTATTCCGCCTGTCTGTACATGCTCTCTACTGTGTGTTGTCTACGGTGATTGGTGTTGTTCAAAGTGTAACGTGGAGATGGTTGGGGGTTACAGAGAGAATTGAGAAAATCCGCCAAGGTAAACTCTATGAAGCACAAGTTCTGAATGTAGTGGCACGATCCAAAGCGACTACCACCGAAAGTTCAGCAAGGGGAAATTTCATCGCTATTCACGATTCTTTTCAGCATCCCTCTGTGGTTCTACAAGACAACGTCTCCCTATTTGCCCTGACGCCAACTGAAGCTATATTTGTGGAAACACCATTTCACTTAAACATATACAGCAGCAAGACAAACGCCTTTCTCTATTTAGCTCAATACATGTATGCACGTCGTATTGTTTCATTACAACTGAATGTTTTCAGTCAGATTGCCAAGGATATTGGTAATCCGAAGGTTCCTGTAATATTCGTATCACACACAACAAGATGTGGGTCCACCATGGCTTGTCAGCTGGCTGAACACAGCGGTGAAACGCAGGCCCCTGAAGGTACAGGAAATGGCATAGCTCTCAGCCAGCCAGATTGCTTTATGAATATATTAGATATGTTGCAAGAAGGTCTTGTGACGAAAGAGGTAGCAGAAATTCTCGTTTGTGATTCTGTTCGTGTATTATGCAAAGAGATGACGTCAAAACCAAATACTTGTATGTACCTCGTTAAACCACGTGCACCCGCAATCCAATGGGTGCCTGTTCTTGTGGAGCATATGTCGTTTATAAAGCACGTGTTTCTCTATCGTTCTGGCATAAAAACCTGTCAATCTATGGAGAAGATCATAAACTCGTCATGCTTTCTCACAACTTTCATCTTTGCAGCTGACAAAATTCCTTTCATTCGGTGCCTCATTCCTGATAGTATAAAATACGAATTTACACGCAAGTTCTTTTCAGTGTTGAAAGATGGTGAGCATTCATGGGCCAATGACTTAGCTTTTTTGAGGAGTTTAACAAAGTTTGAGTATGCATGTACTTATTGGTGTTTGGCTTGTACCGAGTATTTAAAGTTGCAAAGACTGAAATACAACATTGCTGGGATAAGATATGAGGACTTCCTGCGTAGTCCTAGTGAAGCTTGGAACAGAATCCTCAAACATTTTGATCTTTCAGATTCCCTGAAAGTTGGAAAAGGGGGAGAACAAATTTTGAAATCAGATTCACAAGCCGGCACCCCATTTCAAAAGAACAAAATAGCGGCATATATTGCCCCAGAATCAACAGTTAAAACAAACAGCATATGCGACAAATTTCATGTTCCACGACTTGACGAAGAATGTTTGCTCACAGGAACAATTACAAATGGATCTTTCAAGAATTAACATTTTTATGTCAATGACTGAGAAAGTTGCACTAACCTGGGCTATTACATTGATTCTAGAATCGAATTATCGTGAATTCGTGAAGAGGCCTCCGATCAAGTGCCACCATGCCTGTATTGTCAAAGGAAAAAAGAAATAGAAGGAGAATGGTTGTGGCCATCAGGTGTTCGGAGAGTCCTGTGAAGGGATATGGCTCGTCTTATACAATATAGGAGAATCAAAGATGCTCATTTTATTGGATTAGGTATATATTTGCTTAAAATCTCTACTCATAGCATTTCTGCATTTCGATTTTTAGTTCTCTGAAACTGCAGGACGAATTCTGTTCAAACTTCCTTAAAATGTACCTTGGGTGGATCTCCACCAAGCATGTGTAAATTATTATGCTTTATTGACTTTTTCATTGGTAACATTGGGGGTTATTTTGGGAAAAGTCTTTAAAAATCTTTGTCTCTAAACCCTATAGGCCAATATGTATCAAATTTGCATAGGGACACTTCTGTATATATGTCCTTAATTAAAACTAAGTTACCTAGTTCAAATATTTCAGTCCTAAGGATACATCTATGTATGATACCTCTCCAGCAGTATGGTTTTCTGATGTATTGACAGTGTATCATGAAATATCACATGGACGCATGACAGGCCTGAAATACAAACCGTGGAGTAAAACCACATTACTAGGCCATGTATCAGGATCACAGTGACGTATCAATATACTGTCCGTGTTTAGCATGTACCCTCCCGGTACTTTAAATGTGCTTCTATAAAACCTTGACCACACAGGAATGAGGACTAGCATACCTGTCACCTTAAAACCTGTTAAAACTATGTCATCGGGTCAGTTGATGGGATAACAATTTGTGTTTGGTTTTGGCTTGTTACATTTTAGTCCTTTCTCTCTATTCGCCACACCTTCATCATGTCTGAATGCATGGCTCAGTTAAACTAGGGCCTTAGGTCATGTAATGAGTTGATGATACCAGTATACGATGATCTCAAAGTTCATATCATGTAAGCCCACTTTTATTCTGCTCATCTCCACTTATTTTAAAGTGTAACTCACGAAGGAGCTTATTTAGCGGGGTAGCAGGGGGCGAGCACCTACATCCCCGAGTAGTTTGGCAGAGCACGGTATAGTCTGTGTGAAGATTCCTGCTCAAATGCGATTGGTAGAAGACTAAAGGAAAATAATAAGTCCCGTACTACATTAATAACATTGCCTGGTTTTGAGATGAGGCCATGACGGTGTGGGCTAGGTGGTATGTTTCACCCACAAATCTCTACTAGAGGTCAACGAAGTGACTATGGCGCCCCGGGGGCTACTCCCTATACCGAGCGTAATGGGGAAGTGCTGCTCTGAAGGGTGCCTTTTCGCCCGTACTTTCCCTAACAAAGGTATCAAATAAAATTCCTGTTTTTTTTAAAGTTTAACTCATGATATATATTGATAGTGCCCTAGACTTCACAAATGAAAGGCTTTGTCAATAAGTGGGGTACTAAAGCACAAAAGAATAAAGTTATTGTTGTAAGAGAGAAGAAATAGAACATCACTGTAAGGTATTTACTGCATTATGTTTTGAAATACAGTATCAATGTTTTGTCACATTATGGGAATAAGCTGCATAAGATTTAAAGATTGCCTTGTTTTTATTTTGTCAATTTGAGTCATGTTCTATAATTGTGTTAAAATAAAACATGGGAACAGTAAGAAACCTGTAAGGGATAATTTATGGATATTTTTGCAGTCCAAAATTAAACTGAGATCAATGAAATGGCATTTGAAAGTAAGCTGCTGTATGAAAATCCCTGAATCAATTTTGCAGATATATATATATGCTCACATTAAGTTAATGAAAAAAATTAAAGATTTACTATACCTCTAAATAGTGATATCCAGATCTGTATGTGTATATTAAATCTCATGTGTTTGCGACAAACTTATATGTTTACTTTGCAAATCAAGTAGACCCATAAGTTCAAATTTCAAATCTTTAGATCACAACCTTCATGTATACTTTTTATATATTTGCTATAATATTTTTCAATATATTAAACTCTAAAGGTAACAGATCCCTAAGGATAGAAACTTTTTTAATTTAAAATGAAATTTAAACAGACAGTGTGAAATGTATTTAGAGTTAAAATGGGGCAGAAGTGACTTAGGGAACTGGAATTTTTTGCCAAGGCGGGTGGGAGTGGGGGTGGGGGCTTGGAGTATTGGGATGAGCATACATCAGCTCTTTTCGTCCCCCGCACCCCCCCCCCCCATTAAGTGGTATGGATATTTTGTGAAACCCCTATGGTGGCACAAAAGTGCCAACTAAAATATTTTTCTCTCGCCATAAAAATGCAAAGGCAAAAACAAGACAATAAGAAAACAGAACAGCAAAAAAGAGAAAACACGAAGACGAAAACACTAAAGTATAAAACACGAAGGCGAAAATGCGAAAACACAACCGCGAAAACACGACAGAAAATATGTCGTGTTTTCGCACTCGCATTTTCGTGTTTTCGTGTTAGCGTTTTCTCGTTTTCTTGTTTTATTGTTTTCTTCCTTGGTCGAAAACAAGAAAACACGAAAGCGAAAACACTAAAATATAAAACACGAAGGCGAAAAAGCGAAAACACAACCGCGAAAATACGACAGAAATTATGTCGTGTTTTCGCAGTCGCATTTTCGTGTTTTCGCATTAACGTTTTCTTGTTTACTTATTTTTGCAATATCGTGCTTTCGCTTGTTTCACTTCCGTTTAACACCTTCCCATATGTTAGCTAACGGAATAAATCTACTGAATACTTTAACTTTTATTGTTTATACTTGTATTTTACAAATGAATTCAAAGGAAATGTGTGGACGCACCATGAAATAACCCCGCTTGATTGGTGCCCCTGTTGTAACGGGGTAGTTTTCTAAATTCATTGTTCTTGTTGTTTTTATTATATCTCGTTGTTGTTGTTGTTTTTGTTGTTGTTATTATTATTATTATTATTATTATTATTATTATTATTATTATTATTATTATTATTATTATTATTATCATTATTATTGTTATTATTATTATTATCATTATAACTATTGTTATTATTACTATATCTTGCTAGTACTAAACTGAACTGCTTAGCGGACGGTCATGATACCAAGATCGAGCGAACAGGTAAAACTGGTATTCGAAAGAACATTTTAATACATGTTGCATTAATGATAATATTTACGGTAAATATTAGACTTTGATCCTTGAACTAAACTCTGTACACAAGCCAACAAGCATATAAGTAAACAAACAAATAAACTTAAAGCCAGTCATGTCTGAGGAAATTCATGCTGATTCATGGAAATCCTGGTGACAAAATTATCAGCGCCAAGGACCAAGAGGACAAGTCCTTCACAGGTAGTGTTCGTGTGGAAAAATAATCGTTCGGTGAAAAAATGGGTCTTTAATACAGTGTTTTGACATAAAAGTTATAATATCCCCCCTCCCAACATGTCATGTCATACGAAAAAACAAAACAAAACAAGACAAAACAAAAAAAAAACAAAAACAAAAACAAAAAATAAAAAACAAAAAGAAAAAAAGAGAAAAAAAAGAGTTCCTAGATAATATATTTATCTTTCAAAAGACCATTATTTAAAGCAGATCGACCAATTAGCTTTTAATCAACGCTGTCTACAAAATTGATTGATAAACAAAAAATCATTTCTGAGGCCCTTATCGCCCACATTGTTGGCCGGAATGACAATATCGCTCTCCAACCGTGGTCACTTTTGGTTGCAATTTTTCGAAGGCCTGTCAATGGACAAATATGATATATAGATTCCAACATACAATAATATTTATTGGCCTAAAAAGCAGCTATTTACCCGAACGACATCAAGGGCAGCCATAAATGCAAGCCTGTCACTATGGTTTCACACGCGACGGCGACAGCTTTCAAAGGGGACTCGAAAGCGGATCAGTCACGTTACCCGAAAAGAGCAATATGTCTTTGTTAATGATGCTTGTGATCATACCGGCAAAAACAAAAACAAAAAAAAACAAACAAAAAAACAAGAAAAAAAAAAGACCATGATCAAGGACGAAAACAGAAAATGAAGCAAGCGGATACCAATGTGCATGAAAAAAAAAGTTGACGACCAAGCATACAGTACTTGGGGGAGAGGGTGCTAGGGTTTGATTTTTCTCTTTATTCTTATAAAATTTATAATTGCCATTCCAGACAAGTTGGACCTTCAGTTTGATCTCCATCCCTCTCAAATCTTTCTCTGAAAATGAGAAGTTAACTGCTGCTTTGCTCGAGGCTGACGGCAGTATGTCTTGCTTTTGGCATTTTTTATTTTGTGAAAAAAAGTTGTAAGATTGCTGGACAGAGAGAGACAGCGAGAGAGAGACAGACAGACAGACACAAAGAGAGTACCATGGTCGCTATATACATGTATATGGCAGTCCCAGCCCTGTTCTATTTGTTTAAAAATATGTATATTTCCATTTTTTTCATGTTATTCCACGTACAGTCAGACATGTTTGTTACTTTCTATGTAAACAAAGAGAAGAATTTGAACTAGGAAAGATGATTTGCTGCATAGCAAATCAGTGTGTGTGTCTTCAAAGCATATTGGTATGGTAATGTACAACTATTCCCTAACACAGGAGTAGAAGTTGGAATGGCATCTCTATCTATTACAGCTTTGAAGATATTCAAGATTGAAAATTTCGAATACTGCTAATTAGCATAATTTAAGTTGCTACAACTTTTATTTTAAATTCATTAGGTGCGCAATGGTCAACAACCCCCTGGTAGAAGTTGGAATGACATCTCTATCTATTATAGTGTTGAAGACATTCAAAATTGAAAATTTCGAATACTGCTAATCAGCATAATTTAAATTGCTACAACTTTTGTTTTAGATTCATTACATGCGCAATGGTCAACAACCCCTTAGTAGAAGTTGGAGTGACATCTCTATCTATTATACTTTTGAAGATATATAAGGTTTAAAATTTCAAATGCCCGTAATTTGCATAATTTTAAACATCTTCATTCCTTTGTATAAAACGCTCAAACTCCTTGTATGGAGATACAATCATGCCAAGTTTGGAGTTTCTATGTATAATATTATATGAGAAAAGTGTCGGACAAATTTGCTGGTAAAGAAGAAAGAAAAAGAAAGAAAGAAAGAAAGAAAGAAAGAAAGAAAGAAAGAAAGAAAGAAAGAAACTCAGGAAAAACAAAAATATGTGTGTTGACACACACACTTTAATAAAGAATTTCAGGAAAAACAAATCAGTGTGTGTTGACACACACACTTTCATTAGCCTCCGACTTCTTTTTAAATCCTCTTTTTATCCCCCGCCTCCTTTAGAGAAATAAACCATATCAAGAACAGACGGAGAGAAAGAGAGATGTCATTTTGTATGCACGTTCCATGCTGCATACACTATACCAGATGAGGGGTCCAGATGGGCGGTCTTCATAGATAATGATCATGACGAGGTGACGACTGAGACAAGTGTCCTGTTAATGATAAACAAACATCAATCCCAGCATATACTAGAATTTTAAAAAATAAAAAAAACACACACACAGAACGCCTTATATGTGTTGAAAATCCATTAGTTTCAACGTTGTATCAGTGATAATACTGTGCATTGTCACATATGAATAAATAAGTCTATCCGTTTCCTAGATTAGACACAGAGGTTAATAGTACACCGTGACCGAGGTGATGATGTTACAGTTTGGACGCATGGGTAATTGTTTCTTGCCAGCCAAGGCGAACTGTGTTTGCTTACATAATTTATCTGACAGTGCGACACGCACTTCAATCGCCATTTAACAATAACGCAAAGTAAGTCTGTTTTGCAGACAAGAAAGTTTCCAATTCCATCAAAACGGAATTGGAGAAGGGATGGGGCAATTAAGGCAGAGTTCAGTCTTCGTGGCTTTGGCTTGGGTGCTGGTATGTGAGGTTGTCCGGAGTGTTAATTATATGCCAAGCCTATTTCACTGGTTCTTCTGCAAATTTTGGTCTTTCTCGTGATAAAGGGGACCATACACACTGTCCTGCTTTCCCGGGTTTTGCCATTTATATAATTGGGCCTAATGTATAATTTTATTCTGCAGAGATATGTAACCAGTGTTACTTTACAAATGAAGATCTGCAATAAACTGATCGCGACACAAAACCGAAACTTCGTGACTGAGTTGCAGCGATAACGCGACAGATCGCTCTCACACACACACACATTATACATGACCGATCGACCAAGCAAAAAACTGTGCAGAGCCACTTTGCAGACAGACTACGAAAAAGAAAAGACATGAGTCACAGCTCTATGGTAAAAATTTATATTTACCTGTTGAAACAAACGTGATATCGTAATTTTTTATGATGTATTGTACTTTTTCTGACAAGATTCTGGGCAGCACACTTGGTGTAAGCTGTAGTTTGGCATTTGAATGTGGGTGGGTTTCCGTGTAGATCTCCATGTGCATTCTTTGGAGTGACATATCTTTTAATATTGTGGTCTCCTGCAAGGGTTTAACCCCCCCCCCCAAAAAAAAATCCGATCAAGCAAAATCAGATAAAAGATACTCAGTTGGTAAGTTAGATGCTTCATCAGTAGAATTTAAAAAGCGATGTCCGATATGGAAGTAAGTTTGATCATGCACAGCCACCTCAATTATGCTTAATTCCGTCCCTTAAATTCCTTAAACATTTTTAAATCGTAAAGGCTTTACAAACTACGTTGATATGATACCAATAATTGATTTAATATTTTGCCCGATGATAGATGCATATAAGAGCATGCAGAAACGTAGCTCAAAACATGCTTGGTGGACTTTATCGTGTAGAAAATAAAAAATCTGCCATAAAGAGCTCAATTACGTATTACATTGAAAACTATTATATAGCAATCTTTTTTTAGTGATCAACCTCCGAACCGGAGTTCTGGAACTTATGCCAGAGAAATTTGTGGACACGTTTGGGTGCATCATGCATACCTTGTTCCAGCGACAAATAGTGAATGCCTTTGGGGGTTGTTTTTTTTGTTTGTTTGTTTGTTTGTTTGTTTGTTTGTTTGTTTGTTTGTTTGTTTTGTTTTTGTTTTTTTGTTTTTTTCGTTTTTTTGTTTTGTTTTTGTTTTTGTTTTTTTTTTTGTTTTTGTTTTTTTGTTTTTGTTTTTGTTTTTTCGTATGACATGACATGTTGGGGGGGGGGGAATATTATAACTTTTACGTCAAAACACTGTATTAAAGACCCATATTTTCACCGAACGATTATTTTTCCACACGAACACTACCTGTGAAGGATTTGTCCTCTTGGTCCTTGGCGCTGATAATTTTGCCACCAGGATTACCATGAATCAGCATCAATTTCCTCAGACATGACTGGCTTTAAGTTTATTTGTTTGTTTACTTATATGCTTGTTGGCTTGTGTACAGAGTTTAGTTCAAGGATCAAAGTCTAATATTTACCGTAAATATTATCATTAATGCATCATGTATTAAAATGTTCTTTCGAATACCAGTTTTACCTCTTCGCTCGATCTTGGTATCATGACCGTCCGCTAAGCAGTGCAAGATCTAGTAATAATAATAATAATAATAATAATAATAATAATAATAATAATAATAATAATAATAATAATAATAATAATAATAATAATAACAACAACAACAACGAGATATAATAAAAACAACAAGAACAATGAATTTAGAAAACTACCCCGTTACAACAGGGGCACCAATCAAGCGGGGTTATTTCATGGTGCGTCCACACATTTCCTTTGAATTCATTTGTAAAATACATGTATAAACCATAAAAGTTAAAGTATTCAGTAGATTTATTCCGTTAGCTAACATATGGGAAGGTGTTAAACGGAAGTGAAACAAGCGAAAGCACGATATTGCAAAAATAAGTAAACAAGAAAACGTTAATGCGAAAACACGAAAATGCGACTGCGAAAACACGACATAATTTCTGTCGTATTTTCGCGGTAGTGTTTTCGCATTTTCGCCTTCGTGTTTTATATTTTAGTGTTTTCGCCTTCGTGTTTTTTTGTTTTCGACCAAGGAAGAAAACAGTAAAACAAGAAAACGAGAAAACGCTAAAGCGAAAACACGAAAATGCGAGTGCGAAAACACGACATATTTTCTGTCGTGTTTTCGCGGTTGTGTTTTCGCATTTTCGCCCTCGTGTTTTCTTGTTTTCGCTGTTCTGTTTTCTTATTTTCTTGTTTTCGCCTTCGCATTTTTATGGAGAGAGAAAAATATTATTAGTTGGCACTTTTGTGCCACCATACTCCCCCCCCCCAATGTCTCGCGAAACGCACCGCTGCAGCTATATTTAGGATATATGACTACGTTTCATTAAGTTGGATATTTGTCTGGTTAGTCTGAGTAAAAACTTAATAACATGCTTTCAGTATTATTGTATGGGCCAAAAGTGAAAATTTGCGTTAGTACAAGGTTGTATTGGTGGTTTAATGAAATTATTTGGGGGGGGGGGGGGGGTGCGGGGTATTAAATGGTACATTTTGGTGTATTATGGGCTTCCTTTTTTGTGACCCTCCCCCATATGGAGATGGTGATATTTTTCTGAACCCCCCTCCCCCGTTTTGCGATGACAAAATTTTGTGCCGCCCCCCCCCCATATCCCGAGTCCCCCCTCCCCCAATAAAGCCAGCCCCCTTATTTTCTATGCATACATGCATTAAAACACCCGTATATATGCTGGGGGAATGTAATTTATATCCCATTTTAGAGAAGGGCATTAGTACACGTATTGAATTCACTGATATCAGAATATGTCACTTAAATAAACATGGTCTGGTCAACATTGAACGTTCAATGTGGCCCCAAATTAGCCCAAGGGTTTACTTTGAACATTCAAAATAATTAATTAATTAAATCGATTAATACGCAAACAAAATTACCTTGCTGGGAGGCCAATAGCAGAAACCACTGCACGCTTTGAAGTTGAGCAGCGTGAGTATCTATGGCGTAATCGTTTCGCCAGTGGAGAGTCGTACGGGATTTAGAAATGAACGAACCAAACTAGCAAACAGGATTATAAAAACTAACAAACGACACTCTTATTGTTTTTATGTCTGTTATTGTGACGTATAAGTACGCTTGCATAAAGCGTGGCAGCCTTTAAGAAATATATCCGGTACATGCGTAAACACAGTTCTAAACAGAAACAAGAAGTCAAAGTTCCCAGACTCCTTCGCACCTCAAAACTTTTGCCTGGAATCGATGATTATTGCACCTCATTGCGCACGTGGACCATTTCCAAAATGCTGACTGTGGCGCCCACAAACATGAATTTATGCTGGTCAAGATGGATTTATCTTCGTTTGAAACATCGATTGACAAAGGAAAAGTTAGGCATGACCTTGATATTATAGGGCTAAACACATCGAGATGAGTGCATATTTGATAGTTCCACATACAAAGAACGTGGATTCTGCAGGTTTGTATCGCACTCAGGACTTTATAGATTTCACATAAAAATGGGGCAAGCGTGTATGCATGTCAATTACATTGTTTACATCATAGGGCAGGTTTTTAAAATATGAATTGGACCAGATTACGCCATCTGAGAGGGTATCAGAAATAGAAACAGAGGATATCATTTGGTACTTTCAATTTTAAACATAATTCCAAGATGGTATTCGGTAGCTGGATTGGCTCTTTCCAGTGCTCATTCTGGGGACTCAATACGAAGTTAACACACACCTGTGTGTGTGTGTGTGTGTGTGTGTGTGTGTGTGTGTGTGTGTGTGTGTGTGTGTGTGTGTACATAAAAAGACCATGATTGGAACAGACATCGTATAAAAATGTTAACGAGTTCCTGGTATTGATGACACAGAGATGTTGTGGGACATTTGAATTTTTCACATAAATGTAGATATGAAAACCGAGGAGTCTATTCAGCAGGCAAATAAAATTGTGAAGCAATAAACACTGTACTTCACAGCTTTAGTCGCTGAGAAAATAGTTATAAGTGCGAACATTGTTCAGACTAGCGTACGAACGGCACATGCTTTTTTTCTAGCCTTAATCCCCCCCCCCAAAAAAAAACAGTAAGTTAGGACAGCCGGGACCTCAATAACTTGCATCCTCACGAACATACACTAATACATGGAAATTATCTACATTTGTGACTTATTTTCTCGTGGTTTACTGCATTTTGTACTTGCATACATGCAGCTGCATAATCGAACATATTTTCCACATGAATAAAAACTCTAGTGAAATGTTTGGTCAGTATATTATTGTTTAAGAAACGCAAGCCCATGGGACATCATCTGAGTTCAGCTGGCATAACAATGTCATTTTCATCTTGGCAAAACAAAAGTCTCATTTAAGGAACATAGCACTTTTGGTCAGAAAACACCCGCAAAGTGTGTAATAAGTCACTCGAATGCACCGTGCGAATATAAACATTCTAACGTGGTTATATTATAAATTTAATTCACAAGAAGTCTTTAGTATGACGGCCGAAGAATGAGAACTTGAAACAGCATATATGATGCGAGATTGCTCGCATCAGCTATAAATGTATGTGTTCATAACAATCCTGCTATCTTATCAATGACTGATCGTAAACCATACCTGAACAAAACAAGAGCCAATGGCTTTCCCCTGAGCAGGCTAGGGCGCCCAACCGGCGGCTAAACAGAGCTTTTTACATGGAACATACTATCATAATTATTGGATTATCTACAATTCGCACCATTTATGTCCCTTTTGACGATAAATTTCAGTGAAAACATTGAGGGCAATTTAAATCCGGGCGCTTTTGGGGGCAATTGGAGGCGGAAAGATTTCATTCAAGGTGACATGACTTTACCAACCAGGACGAGATGAGAGTCAAACAGGAACACAAAAAAAGCCAGAGCAAAGCCGTATACAACACATAAATCGTGTACATTTCAAAAATACACATTTGTACCATTTTCAACACAGCCATGCTATTCCCGTGTATATTTTGCCAGTTTACGGTCGTCGGTGTTGCCGTGTTACCAAGGCAACTGGAAACGGGGATTCGTCCAGTTTAGTAGTTTCGGCTGTGTCGAATAAATTTCCAGCAAATTTTGACATTGCGGGCCACAGATTTATCACAAATTTTACGGTAAAAATTAAAAGTGTCAAGCAATGTAATAGTTGATGCGGAAGTGCAATCTTGAACTAGAAATACACGAGTACGGATAGCAGAGGAGAGCTCGTACGAATAAGACGGCACTACATTCGCTGGTTTTAAAATATTGAACGAATCCCATTAAATATACCACCCTCTGCGCTTTAGAGTAGGAGAAAATTAAGAAGCACAGAAGAGATTTCGATCAACAACTTGAGCCATGAACGAGAGACTTTTATTGAACCATGGACATGATTTCTTATATGCAAAACATACTGGCCAATCACATTAATAATACTGCCAAATTTTACGCGTTATAGGAAATGTCCATACAGTTTTTGTTTATTTTGTTTCCCATTTGTTTCTCAAATTCCTTTCAACATACATACAGCCTCAAAAGAGGGTATGTCCACAGTGGCTTGATGTAACATATATGCTACGGTCAACCTTCTGTTTTGTTTTATTTATACATAACAGGTACCAATGTAATCCCTTTTTATTTCATTCTGTATCTATTTTGGAGGGCACGATGTACACACCGTGGAGCATAGGGTGATTATTACAGCTTTTCATATTCAGTATAATTTATGAGGACCTAAGATATTAGGAGATAAATGCATGTATGTTCCTATAATAGATAAAGCAGTCAGACATTTGCGATAAGCCAAGTTTTAATGTTACTTGAAGATAAATGTTAAAATTATTGGAACTATGACGATAAGGGCGACTCGTTTAAGGAATATTTCTGCAACATCCAAATAATTCAAAACTATGATAGACACGGGTAATTAAGCAATATCCACACAATTAGATCAAACTATTAAAACCAAATGAAAATTATTTCACTCTAGTGGTACCTTATGTCAGCTCAATGCATAAAAATTTAATTTCCATGTCATTTCCAAAGTACCGCAACATCCAGAATATGTTTATGTCCCAGCCACCTCATATTTAGTGCAAAATTTAATGTTTATAGCGAGCGCAAGCGAGCTCTCATGGTTATGTACGTATAGGATCTGTGTACCTATCATGAAGAAGTGTACAGTGATGATTCCAAATCACGGTCTACCTCTCGCGGCTAACCAGTGAACGAGATTTTCGCAGTGTGGAGCGCCATTTTGTATAAGGCAATTTATTTATCCCGGGAAATGTGCACAGTTTTATTTAAACCCAAGTCTCAAACTTAGCGGGCATTATGGAAATTGTGCCAGTAATACATGTCTATTCAGGAAACGTCGATAAAGTGTGATAAATGATAAACGATTCACGAACTCGCATTGTTGAAACCTCGCTCCTTTCAAGGAGTCATGAAATTATAGGTCCATAAATAAATAAATAAATAAATAAATAAATAGATAGATAGATAGATAGATAGATAGATAAATAAATAAATAAATAAATAAATAAATAAATAAATAAATAAATAAATAAATAAATAAATAAATAAATAAATAAAAAAACTCGATTACGCTTTTCTTGAAATTTTTACTGTTCAAAGAAAAAAAGATAAACACTCTTTCAGTTCACAGGTATTGAATATTGACGAACACGCATCACTTAAATCCCCTTGGGGATCCTCTGGACCTAGGCCTGATATGTGCGGCCCCCTCTGCATCAGGTTACAGCTCAGCTGTGGCAGACGATATTACACAAACAATCCATTGATAATTTGATAGATACACATAAAGATGAGATGAAAAGGAATTATAATATCAAAATTTCTGAAGAGGACTCTTCTATTCCACTTTTGTTCTGGATACCCAAATTACATAAAAAAAAGCAACAAACTTTTAAATCTAGATTCATAGCTGGTGCTGCAAAATGTACAACAAAATAATTATCATAAGAAGTAACATTGTGTTTGACTGCATTTAGCAATAATTTCCGTAAATACTGTAGTGCAATTTCTAGAAACTGAAATAAATTGTTTTTGGAGTATTAGCAATTCTTCCGAGTTTGTATCTAAAATCAAAGATGTAAAAACAAAAAATATCAAATGTTTTTATTTTTCTACACTGTCCACAAATCTACCCATAGATGAAGTCAAAAGTTCACTTTCAGAATTAATAAGCAAAATGTTTAAACATAATGGTAAACAATACATAAATATTAATTCATATACAAAGAAAGCATATTGGTCACACAATAAATATTCAACTAGAAAAGAAAGATTTGCTTGAAAGCAAATCTGTCTGTATGTGTGAAAAATTTGCACAATTACAAAAATATGCAGTGTTGCAACACTTACACAATATCTATAATTTGAGCCTGACATGATCAAAATTGGATTAAAAGTGACCGAGTTATGGCTAGATGAATATTTCAAAGGTCCAATGACCTTGATATTTGACCTCTAGAGGTCACATGTAAATTACAAGAATGTGCAGTGTTACAGTAGCTACAATTTGTGTCCAACATGATCAAAATTGGATGGAAATAGACGGAGTTATGGCTGGATGAATATTTCAAACGTACAAATGACGTTGACCTTTGACCTTTAGAGGTCACATGTAAATTACAAAAATGTGCAGTGTTACAATATCTACAATTTGGGACCAACATTTTTAAAATTGGATTAATACTTTGGAAGCCAGAAGCAATTGAATTTTCTTAATTACCCTAATTTGCATAATTTTCAAAAGCTTGACTCTTCAGAATTAAAGACAAAACTTCACTGCAGGTGCTACAGCCATGCAAAGTTTAAAGTTTCTAGCTTGTACGGTGTCTGAGTTTAAGACGACACAAAAATCTGGCAGAAAGAAAGAAAGAATATTGGGTAAAACAGTATATCTGTGTTCACACACGGACATAAAAAGTAACGTTAAATCTTACACTGTTGAAACTTTGATAGATGCTATAAAATTTGTTTTGGATAATACTTTTGTTCAATACGGACCATTGGTTTTTCAACAAATAAAAGGCATTCCAATGGGTGGCAACTGCTCCCCTTTACTGGCAGATTTATATTTAACCTTGCCTGCTAAACATCCGTTCTTGGCGGTCTACTACCCCAACATAGTGTATCGCCCCAAGAAAGTCTGCTTAGGAGGCAATATTTAACCTGGCTTAAATTTAAATATATCGATAAATTGATTTTTTAAAAAAAGGACGTCAAATGGCTACAAAATTATTAAACAACGCAAGTTATATTGATGACATTGCTTGTGTAAATGTACAAAATTTCAGTGAAATTGCTAAAGAAATTTACTCAAAAGATATCCCTTTGAGGGTAATAATTAAGATAGTTTCAGACATGTGTTTTTGGACTTGAGTATTCAGGTCACTAATGACAGGTTTTGTATTCAGATCTATCACAAAATAGATGAGTTTAACTTTGAAGTAGTTAATCATCCTTTCCCGGACAGTAATATTTCGGAAACTATAGGTTATAATATGTTTTTGTCACAGATTTTGAGATTTGGTCGTATTTGTTCTAAATTTCAGGACTTTGCATCTAGAACCAAATTTATTTACAACAAACTTGAGTCAAGAGGATCCAAAGATTTACTTTTGATCAAATATTTCTACAAATGTTGCTGTAAATATCCCGAGCTGGTTAGAAAGTTTTGCTTCAATAATTTTAGAGATTTTAGACTTGCCTGTTTTGCTATTTAATTTTATCTTTTGGCATCATGCTGTTTTAATATTCACCTTTCAGACATTTTAGGCTAGCTTTTTTTCTGTTAGGTTAAACCCCCAGGGGCTATCGGTAGCAAGTAGCGGCCTACGACAGTTACAAGCTTGGCTTATTGTACTTGATATCTGGTTAAGAAATATTATATTTTCATTGCATTCTCTTTACTTGAATACAATTGACTTTCATTCTTTTCTGACTTGCCATATAATTGTGCTGTTAATATCCACAGATTATTGGAAAGTTAGGCTACAATAATTTACAGTTTTTAGACTTGTCTGTTTTGCTACTTTACTTTATCTTTTGGCATCTTTCTGTTTTAATATTCACTTTCAGACATTTTAGGCTTACATGTTTTCTGTCAGGTCAACGCCCCTCCCCCCCGGGGGGGGGGGGCTATCGGTAGCAAGCAGCGGCCTACGACAGTTACATGTTTGCCTAATTGTGCTTAAAATCCTGTTAAGAAAAAATTGTTTTGATAACATGTTTTTGGCATAAATGCCAATGACTTACATTCTTTTCTGCCATGCCTAAATGCACATTTACTCAATATTAAAAAATTACTTAAAATAGACAGTATTTTCCCAAATGTCACAAACCTGACACATTACATTGATACATTGACTCAGGGTTGGCAGTCAAATAGAGCTTAATTGTTTGAGGAGTAGGTGTCATCATCTAGTCGGGTTTACATTTCTGGTGCAGGATGTAGATTGTTGCTGTCCTTTTTAGGATTTCCCTTGGTTTGTACAGGTGGTCTAGCTGCAACTGTTTATTTTACAATCACTGGGACTAAATATAATGCCCCAGCTTGTTTCCACTTCAGTTAAACACTGGCGGTATTTTAACTAGGATAAACTGTCCAGCTAGGACGGGTACATATTGGTTCAGGGGTAAGTCAAATTGTTCTTATCTGAACCTGTACTATAGAAATTTAGTAATTATGGTTTGTTTGACAGGTATTCTTTCATAATGAAGCTCTGCATTTATGAGCAAAACTTTCAGTATTTAGCTAATTCATCATTTGCCACATTCATAATTATTCATTATTATTTGGGTTGTCTTTGCTGAATATTTAGCTTAGACAAGGAGCCGCTACTCAGAGAGACATGTACGGGTAAAAGGCTTCGACACATGTTGAGCAGTTACCCGCTGAAGACCCTTTAATTTTTACCTCAGCTGACTTGTCAGTCAGCTGAGGTTTTTTGAGGGTCCGTCGTCCGTCGTCCGTCCGTCGTCCGTCGTCTGTCGTCCGTCCGTCGTGCACAATTTACATTTTCGACTTCTTCTCAAACTTGGTGGAAATGTGCCTTGGGTGGGTCTCTACCAGGTTTGTTCAAATGGTCGCAGTCCAGTGATTTTTGGATTTTTAATGATTTTTTTTTGGTTCTTTTTTGGGTAAATCTTAAAAATTCTTCTTCTCCGAAACCGCTCACCCAATTGCTTTGATATTACACAGGAACACTCCCTGGGACTCCTAGTTCTGAATTTGTTCACCAGGTGGCGCTGCAATTTTTTCCTAAATTTTTTATGAATTTTTGTGTGTTATAGCTATTTTCGACTTCTTCTCCAGAACCGTCACTCAGATTAAGCTGAAACATGGTGGATATGTTTCTTGTAGAAGGGTCAAACAAAGTTGTTCCCTATGTGGGAATGCTGCGGATTCCTGATTTTTAACGATTTTTTCAATTCGGGTACTTATCGGTCAATGAAGCTGCCCTATTGATTACTGTGGAAGTCAATGAGCTTTCTAATGCTAATTCACATTTTCTACTTCTTCTCCAAAACCGTCATCCAGATTAACCTCAAACTTGGTGGCAATGTACCTTGGGTGGGTTTCTACCAATTTTGTTCAAATGTTCATGCTCCAGTGATTTTTGGATTTTTAATGAATTTTTTTGTTTTTTTTTTTAGGACAAATCTTAAAAAATCTTCTCCGAAACTGTGTACCCAATTGCTTTGATATCGTACATAGACACCCCCGGGGACACCTAGTTCCCAATTTGTTCACCAGGTGGCGCTGCAATTTTTTTAGGAATTTTTTGTATGGTTTTGCTGTTTTTCACTTGTTGTCAGAACAGTCCCTCAGATTAAGCTGAAATGTGATGGATATGTTGTTGTGGAAGGGTCAAACAGTTGTTTACTAGGTGGCTCTGCTTTGGATTCCTGATTTTTAAGGATTTTCAATTCAGGTACTTATCGTTCGATGCAGCTTTCCTATTGATTACTATGTAAGTCAATGGGCATTCTAATGCTAATTCACATGACAACTGACACGAAATTTACTGTTTACTTGATAACTTGAGATCTGTTTTGAGTTAGCTACACATGTTAATTATTCTGTATGAAGGTCATGCTGAGACAGTACATGAATGACCTTGACCTCGTTTGTGGGGTCACAGTGCATCATACATGAATTTTACTCTTCATTATAACTTGAGAACTACTTGAACTTTGATGTTGCACATGTAAGTGTTCTTCTATAAAGGTCAGACTTACTCAGAACATGGTGTCCTTGATCCTTTCCCAAGTTCATAGAGCTGCAAGTGTGATGAATGTCAAGATCAGCTGAGGCACGGGCTGTTCACACAGCCCTCTTGTTTTGAACTAATACAGCCTATGTCAAAATTTTACAGAGGAACGTGTGCAATATGGCCAATAGTACTTCCATATGTATATACTTTACACGGGGACAGGTTAGCTAATGGAGAGTAAAGAGTTCGGACTGCGGAATAGGGTAATGACTACTAGGAAGTGATTCTTGGCAAAAGACAAATGCAACACTGGCACTGCAGTCACTGCCTGACCGTGTTAGTGCCTTCTTTCCCAGCGTAAAATTGTTGAGTCGTCCCTTCCTTTCCAGCGTAAAATTTGTTTCAAGTCGTTACCAGAGTGGAAGGTTGCGGGTTGAAATTCATATCCAAGTAGGGCAAAGTGTGCTTGTCTCAATTAACTGCTGTGGAGGAAGGGGGAGGGGGACAGTTACTGAAAACCTAACATTCTGTAGTTAATTTTCTCCCACTTTTGCCAAACTAAAAATATCCAAATAGTGCTCCCCAACTGATTTTTATTTTCACACGCTATATTGAATTACAGTTAAGAAGCTTTTATACCAGTGTAGACCTACATGAAATAGAAGTCAATAATATTGTACCATGCGCTCATTCCATGATTAATACAGAGGGACCTAACGCCCAGGTGCTATGTACTGCCTGGTGGTCTCGGGCGCCCGGACACCCCATAAATCGAGCCCTCTGTGTGTGTGTGTGTGTGTGTGTGTGTGTGTGTGTGTGTGGCCGGTCCAATTTGTGAAAAGTGTAAAATCGCGCACTGCACAAAACATGAAAGGTACATCGCAGCCAAATTTGAAGTGAAGCTGACTAACGGGTTTGGAAAAGTAAAACATGTAAAACATGTCTTTTGTGGACGCTACATACTGACGCATGGACAGATGACAGACGACGGACGAAGACATGCCATGTAAGCTCAACTGATCGACAAGTCAGCTGAACTAAAAATTATAAACTAATGAACAAATTGCAGACACAGGGTACAGAGAAATGTCCTTGTGCAATTTTTCAGAAGTGCGACATTGTGAACGGACAACGAACACCCGTCCTGGAAAATGAGCTGACTGCCATGTCAGCTTAGCTTACAATGCCTATCCCTCTCCCTTGTCAATGGATGGTCCCAGGAACGAGCACTGATACGCAGAAACGCTGTGACGTGTAGTAAAATCATATGCTACCATCCACTCATTTTTTGACAAGATGACATTTTCAGAATGTGATACACTTGTCTGAAAAGTTTCCCCATTCAGATTCCGTGAGAGCTTTCATACCAAGACTTGAGCGTCCAAAGTTTCAGGGTTAATCTCATTTGCTCTGGTCTTCAACAGCAGCTGCCAAAAGTGTGCACCATAGTATCTCATTAACAAGGAGCACGTGCCATCCTACAGTGCGATAAATTTCCTTTTGTTAACAAGCAAAGAATTTAATTTTACATGTGCTTCACTGTTTACAAAGGAGTTCATATGTGCTCCCAGCGACAGTTAATGATTTGCGGATCACACGGATGATGAATTTTGTGTTTAATACACTTTTTAACTCGACAGTGACAGGACAAACCATGTCTTTTCATTGCTCAAACCCTGATTTTATTAATTTGTTAACGGCAAGCAGTAAAAAGATTGACACAAAATAAACCATTGTCGCGAAGACAAAACGCGTCTGTAGGCGTTAGACATAATGTCTCTCTTCATAATAATTTTGACGCAGTAGATTAAATTTTCTTAGTTGGCCTTTTTCTCAAGGGGTTGGGATAGATACATCCAGACATCAGAACTCAGAACTCTTTTTATTTGACATAAAATGGCATGCAAGTACACCAGACATCAACATACACAAAACTTCTATGCAGAATATACAAGGCAATCGTGCATAATATGTTAAGATAAGTCAGGGTAACCCCAGTTCAGGACATAAAGCGTCCCCTGTCATTGGGGCTACCCAGGTAATGATATTTCTATGGACAAAGGCACGAAGAGGTAAAGTGGATAGGTACGTTATGAGAAAGTAAAAACATGATGCTATAACAAAATTCCTTTTTTAATGATAATTAATAATTGCATACATAGTGATTTTCAATGCTGCATATTTCTGAATATTGACTGATCAACTGTAGCTTGGTGTACCTTGAAAACCCGGATAATAAGTGGGGATTAAGTTTGTCTGCAATACATGGAGGCGTCCTTTTGAGGAGGGATGAAATGAAATATCGGATACATTTATGAGCCTTGTTTCTTTTTGTGAGCAGGAAGTGGTGATTTATGTTTAAATCTGGTTTGGTAAGGATGCGTCATTGGTGGAATTGAAAACATATCGGAAAAGTATTCTGGCAGTTGGTTTTGTGTGTATTTGAAATTAAATTTAAAAGCTTTCAGTTTTAAGAGGTTATGAAATTTCAAGAGTTTCGGAGTTTTAAAAAATAAGTCGGTGTGAGAGTTATGTTTTGCATGGCAAATTAGGCGAACAATTGACCTTTGAAGTTTGGTAATTCGATCACAAGAGTAGCCCCAAGTCAGAATAGTAAATATTTATGAAGTCTTTTACAGATTCCTATTACGTTTGAGAATTTCGCGCCTATTTTATTAATATGCGGCTGCCAATTCAATGTTTCATTTACCAATAAGCCTAAAAAATTAAATTCGAAAAGTTTGAAATAGAAATTTGTTAATTTTTAGGCTCAGAGTGACATTAACTCTCCGTTGGGGAAAGTGGAAGATCATGTATTTGGGTTTGGCAATATTTAAAGATAATTTGTTTATGGCTAACCTGTCGTGTAATTTCTTTAATTCACAACTGATATTGTGTGACAGGTTGTTTCTGTTTTCTGCACTAATACAAGAGTTAAAGGAACAAAGGGGATTGATTAAGGTTGTATCATCTGCGTAAAGTATGGTATCAAATTTTTGTGACGCAAGGTGCATGTCATTTGCATAAATTATTAATAGGAGAGAACCGAGTATAGATCCTTGCGGATCTCCAGTAGTGAGTGGTCGGTAGCCTGAACATATATTATCAAAAGAAACGTATTGATGTCTGCTAGTAAGGTAACTTTTTAACCAGTCGAGAGAAGTGTTGCGAATACCTTAATATTTTAATTTGTAAAATAGAATTTCATGATCCGAGGTATCGAACACTTTAGAAAGGTCTAAATATATGCTGATGGGTAATTTACTTGAATCAAGAAAATTAAAGATTTGGTCAACAAATTCTAAAGCAGCTGTTTCAGTTGAATGAGATGATTTGAAACCATGTTGACTCTTGTAGAATAAGTTTTCGCAAACAAAATATTCGTACAACTGTTTGTAAACAACTTTTTCAAATACTTTTGATAGGGCTGGAAGAATCGAAATGGGTCTGTAATTATCTAGTAAATTGTTTTCTCCTTATTTGAATAATTATAGCCCCTTTTGCAATTTTTAGTTTGATAGGAAAAATTCCAGTGGTTAAGGATTGGTTGATGATTAGGGTCAGTGGTTTCGAAGTTGAAGAGATAATGCCTTTAAGTAGTTTCGTTAATAGACTGTCATGGCCACTGCTGGTTTTTGGGTTTGAGTTCTTTCATAATTGAGGTAATTTCATAGGTATTTACTAGTTTAAAGATAAACATATGTTCAAATTTATTTGTCAGATAGGAAGAAAATGAAGGTAAATTTGAAGTATTTATGTGACTCGCTAATTTGGACCTATGTGTATAAAAAATTGCTAAAGCGCTCAGCTATTTCATGTTTGTCAACCATTTTCTTGTTTTCTTTTAGGAAGAATTGAAGTAAACAGTTTTTCCGTTTATTCATGTTCAGAACGATTTTAATGGTATCCCATGTTTTCCCTATATCACCCTTAAACATTTGAAACTGTGAAAAAATAGTATTCTTGCTTTAATTGACAAATATTCCGTTTTAAAAATTGGTCATACACTTTAAGGTATTGTTTTATTATACTGTACTCAACAGAATCTGTGATGGCACATTTCAGTTTTTGTACAAGTTATCACAGAATTTTGTGGATTTTATTACACCTAGTGTTATCCAGGGAGAGCCTTTATGCTTATATTTATTAAATTTTACAGTCTTTTCTGGGAGGTGTAGTTTCCTTGCCGAGCAGATTATATTCTCTAAAATTTCATAATTTTCATTGGGATCACACTTTAGATCAGAATTAAGACAATTGTTTACGTCAGTTTTATTATTTTCATCATAACAGTTTGGACTGAAAGCTTTATCTTTTGTCATTATTTTTATGAAGTTTTGAGAATCTTGTGTGGTTAACCTTTGATCTATGCAGGTGACACAAGGAAAGTGGTCTGACATTTCATTGAAGATGATACCAGAGAGGCAAGATTTTCTTATGTCAGATTAACTGCAAAAACTTGATCTCTTAATGTGGCATGCCATTCGGACAGCCGGGTTGGGAGAGTTATCACAGGTGTCAAGCCACTGTTCAGCATTACATCAAGATAGTTGGCATATTTCTGTCTTGATGTAACATTTAATAGGTCGATGTTGAAGTCACCAACGACTTTTTTGTCCCAAGTATCCTTTACATAGTCTTTACATATAGTATCCAAATTCAGGAGGCGCAAAAGATGGCAAAGGTTAAAGTGAGGCTACATATAAAGACAATGACAAAATACAAGTATAAATAATGAACCAAAACGAAGACCTACAATATGTGCACAAATCTTTTGTATAAACGCTGTTGACACCAAAGACCCTGCATATAACACTTCAAGTTAAATTGTTCAAAACTGCAACCCACTATTTAAAAATGAATAATAAATATACTCCTCCTTATCATGTTGCAAGACAGCATTTGAACCATTTAGAAAGTTTAATGATTAATGATGATTCAATGATTAATGATTAATGATGATTCAAAGTTATTCAGAATTATAGACAGATTCAAACTTTATATTTTTCACCACAGAATATGGTAAACCACAGGTGCACCCTGTGTTTAGTTTGCAGACAAATATCTTTCATTCTTTCCCCTTTCAAAGTTTCTTAGGGAGGTGTTCTTCCACATGCCAATCGCAGAGACTTCACAGAAGTATCTGCAGTTTGCATTTGTGGGCCATATTTACCTGTTCCTGGTGCTTTTATTTGGTCTCTCCACAGCACTGCTGGTGTTTACCAAGTTCACACAGACAGTTGCTGCTTACCTTCACCACTCAGCCATTCACATTCATGTGTACCTGGACAATTGGCTTATCTGGGCGTTTTAGTGTCTAGATTCTCAGCATCACATACAGACTGTTCTGGAACTCTGCCAATGCTTGGGCCTGATAGTCAACCTGCCCAAGTCCAGTCTTTAGACAGAGTGGATCTCCATCTTCCTCAGCATCCAGTGTGATCTGGTAGCCTACATCTTTCATCCTTCCAGGTGGGATAGACTGCAGTCTCTGCTCAGACCCTTTCTTAGTGGCAAGGTCTGCTCTAGGCAACAATGGCTTGCCCTATTGGGCTCCATGTCCTTGATAGACTCCCAGGCCTGTTAGGCCGGCTCCACAGTAGTTCCTTGCAGCTTGTGCTTTAGGGCAGATGGACAAGACACCATGGCCATCACACTCAGGCACTGATCTTCAGGATCGGATGCACTTTTGGTGGTGGACTGTCAGGGAGAACATCATGAGAGGAGAGACAATGGAGCCTTTTCAGGCCCAACTCACCTCTTCTTGGTCTGGGTGGGGAGCCCAAGTGAGCAGTCGTCCGCAGCTCACCACATAAACTGGTTGGCACTGGAGGTAATATGCTTGGTGTTCCTCCACTCCTAAGACTTGCTGGAGCACAAACATATCCTCATAATGCGCAACAACAGGACCGTGTAAGCCTACCTCAACAGGCCAGGTGGGATGCAGTCCCAGAAGCTGATTGAGTTGGCCAGACACATCATCAGATGGTGAGGACTACGAGGTCCACATGCATGTGTGGCACGGCCCGGGACATGCAAATGTCCTGGCTAATCAACACTCGAGGAGAGGTCAGCCATTAGGAATGGAGTGATTACTCCACCCCAGGGTCATTTATGCCATGCTGGCAAGTTAGGGGACTCCACACAGGATCTATTTGCTACTCATGAAAACTGTCAGTTTACATCTTGCCTGTCCCAGACCCCCAATCCCTAGTGGTGGATGCTCTAGCCATGGACTGGAGTAACCTGTGGGTGTATGCCTTGCTTCTTTGCCAGATCCTTCGTGAGTACTGTGTTGGGTTCCATCCCACGATTTCAATCAGATACTGGTTGCCCTCTTTCAACCCCGAAGTGATTGATTGGTAGATCTGTTGGAACTGCGCATCAATCCTCCACTACGATTACCACCATGGCCAAAACTTCTGGTTCAGCTGTGGATGAGCGTCTTCCACTGGAACCCTCAAGTGCTCAACTTCCATGCTTGGCAGTTATCTCACAGCACATCTGTGACAGAGGTTTCTTGGAGTCAGTCTCAGATAGAATTACCAGAGGGAGGCTTAGATCTTCTTCTTTAGCTGTTTACTCGACTCGATGGAAGGTGTTTTCTGACTGGGGTGCCAGTAGGCAAATTCACCCTTGGGCTGTGCATATCGCAGCCATTGCTGACTTCCTGTTATATCAGTAAAAAGTCTTAGGCGAGAGCTCGAGGACAACAAAGGGGTTTTGATCAGCTATCTCCTCAACTCTTGCCAACATTTTATACATGTGCATTGGTGGCGATCCTTATCTGTCTGTGCTCATTGCGTCCTTCTACACCGACAAGCCAGAGATGCAACAGGTCCTGCCCAGGTGGGACCTACCGCTTGTTTTTGTCATGCTGAAGAAGTGGCCCTTTGAGCCCCTTGAGGACCTCAAGCAGGTTTCTCTCAAATGCTGGATATGGAAAACTTGTTTTCTATTAACACTCGCTTCAGGGGCTAGGAGAAGCAAGATCCACACTCTATCTCATGACCATCTCCAATGTTCACCTAAGCACTCCCAGGTGACCCTGAGACCTCACTTTGGCTTCCTTCCAAAGAACCAAGTGGTTCAAGATCAAGCTACGGACTTTAAGGGTTTTACCCTCCATGTGATGAATGCCGCTCTTCCTTTCGAGGACAGAGCCCTGTGCCTAGTGAGAGCTCTTTGCTGGTACCTTTCTCACATTGACTGACTCAGAGGACAGAGGTCAACCCTCCTTCTACCATGGAGCAACTCACAAAAGGAGCTAGTTTGCAGAAACACAATTACATCGTGGATTAGGCAGATGATCATTAAGGCCTATGAGACCTCGCTGGATAGGCCAGATGCCTTACAGCTCTTCTGTGCCAGAGGTCATGAAGTGCTAGCCTTTAATGCCTCCTGGCATGCCCTGCGGAACATTCTGGTTGTTGACATTTTGAGGGCCTGCCAATGGCAATCATCCAAGACTTTCATCGAGCATTTCTTGCATGATATGATTGTGCTCAAGGATGGCATGTACACCTATGCAGGCATAACAGGCTCTTTTGCTTTAGTTCCGATACTGGTCCATTAGGACTTCCTTATCCCATCAGAGCTGCCACCATGTTCCAGCTTATGGCACGTACGTGGCTGAAACCGATGCAGGCCTATAGGTCAGTGCATTTCTTAGTGGACTGTTCAGGGTTTTGTGCCTAGACCTTATCTCGGACAGCACCTGGCAGTACCCTGGCCTGTTGCTGGTTTGACACATGAATCACTGCCCACAGAACCATATACCACCCCTCGGCACCCGCCAGTTTCATGACTAGGGCCTGTTAGATCTCCAGGCCCAATGGAGTTGAAACCAATAACGTCTACCCACGAGGCGGACAGTTGTCATGTTGGTGGGTTAGGAGGGTGGGAGGGTGCAGTGCGGTCCCATGCGGGTCGGCAAGGAGGGTTTCTGGTTTAGGCCAGATTCTGCTATTGGAGGCCTCATCTCCATGTGGCTCTGAGGTTTTCCCTGCAGATGTTGCATCCTCACATGGACCGATGGTTTCCCCCAAGCTGCCGGTCCAGCTGTACTATACAGGTCAGTGTACCAGTGATGATTACCCCACGGCCAGTACCTTTGTATATCGGCAATGGTGGTTGAGAGGTAATGTTACGTAACTAACACAGCATATTTGAAGCAATATCAGAATAGTAAATACACTTACCTCTCGACAACCAGAGAAGGCCACTTGACCAATCCTGCTTCCTCTTACAGCCGATGTCAACAGACCAATCTCCAAAAGAGGAAGGATAATACGGGGCGCATGTGCACATGACTTCACCATCAGTTCCACATGGACCGAGAGATGGCTCCACAGGACCGTCAGGCTTTCGGATCAAGTGTGGGTAAGCAAGCTTCTCAACTCGACTTCTTGGGTGTCATGTCCAGACACAGATGTCTTGGCAATGGTGGTCGAGAGGTAAGTGAACTTACTAATAAAGATATTACCCCAAATATTCCGTTTTAAACCAGTACATATAGTTCAGCAGCCTTAACAAACAAATATATGATGTTCATATAAATCTCCTTGTCTTAATTACATGAAATGATATACAGTATGAGGGTGCACGGTTGGCTGAGGGTGCAAGGTTGGCTTAGCGGTAAGAGGAAGATGCTCGCCTTTCACCTCTGCGACCCGGGTTCGATTCTCGTCCTGGGAAGCATGTGGAGAAAGTTCCTACCTCTTTAAATGTGCACAGCCGTGCACGGTGGTTTTCTCCGAGTTCTTCAGTTTCCTCCACTACAGACAGGTAGGAGGTATACGCCAACATCTGTGCCATGGAGAGTGACTCGATAAGCCAATACTTGACTTCCTCCACAATCCATGTAAAGCAAATGTGTCACTTTCATATATCACAAAACAAGGATTGCTATAAATCTTTTAATTCAATACAGCATACAAGTTTAATAGGTCGCTAAGTGATTCTGAAATGGGAGCACAGGCCATCTACACTTTAATGGAAAGATATTTGTCTGCAAACTAGGCACAGATTGCAACCCTGATTTACAATATTTTCGGGCGGAAATATTAAATTCCATTCTGTTTTTAATTCTGAAATACCTTTGAGCACGACGAAAGACTTCCAAATCTAAGCCTCGTTTGAAGCATTTCTGTGTTGGAGCTCCATCGGACAACATCAAAGTTCTAGACCCTCCCCCCCCCGCCCCAATCTTATTAGCACTAATGATTGACCGCACTGATGAATACACAATACTTTACTGCAGATGAGGCCCTCGGAGGACCATTGCATGTCCAGATTTTCTGGGTCCTCCCCCCCCCTCCCCATCTCCCTTTAGGCGAATGATAGACTGACCGCACATTACGACCGCCTATGGCAAAAACAAGATGACAGAGGTACAAGAATAACATGCATGTCTACAATCTTTATATCTATTTTCGATGGCCCAAAGGCTTACAAAACGACAGACGATTATGTGTAGAACTACATTAACGGCAAGAAAACATGTTTGATCAGATATTGCCACATGAAACGCCCTTTTGGTCCTTATACTGTGTTGATCACATTGTGAAGTCTATTGCTATGCTTACCCGTGCATGAAGCCCATCAACGCAGCCAGAACTGATTTCCCAAGCTATGTATAGTGCAACTCAGTTCATTCCCTCTAGGCCTGCATACACACCTTAACAGATAAAACAGACAGGAAAATTGGGGAAACTCATACTCTCATTCAACCAAATATATTAACCCTTAAAGTGCTAATCACTGCTATAGTTGCTTTCTCATTACCATTAAACATATAATGGTTAAAAGAGTCAATTTCCTCATGACGATACCTTTCATTCGAATACCAGCAACCCTTGTCTGAAGCAAAAAGTAGTCTTAGTCAACAGCTTTCCTCGGGACACTTTGCGCGCAAGGTGTCCCGAGGAAAGCTGTTGACTCAATCTTAAATCAGGACTATAAGGGTTAAGTTTCTCACCTTGCAAAACCAACAGAATGATGTAGAATGAGACAACACAAAACTAGTTGCATTTCCTTACCATCCACATTGTTGCTATTTTATTCTTTATTTATGCTTCTATTTGGGGCAGGCTGTCTGAATCTTTGTCCAATATGTGACCCTTTTAGCTCTGTTTTTTTACTTTTTCTGCAGATGTAGCTTTTTTTTTATGAAATTTAGCATACGCAGCCTCAAGTTCTGTATAATAGCTGTTATTGGCTTCAGGATGCAATTCATCTTGTTGTTGCTTTATCTGTTCACTCTAATGGGCCATGCTAGTGACTGCTTCTAGAGTTAATTTGCTATCAAGCTGCATTTTCTCACACAATTTTGGGTCTTTTGTACCCACAAAAAAGCGGTCTCTGATCATTTCATTTCTTAATGCATTATAAACACATTATTCTGACAGTGAGTGAAGGGCTATTATGTACGTGTTTACAGGTTCCCCACTTGTTTGAACACGCTGGTTAAATTTTGATCTCTCAGAAATAACGTTTGGTTTGCCGATAAAGTGTTCTTCAAACTTATCTTGCACTGTCTAAAAGGTCTTAGAGTCAGAGTCGGACAGATGGTAACTTGATAGGATATCACCTGCTCCATCTGCCATTGAATTCGGCTGTAGGGTCTAGACCGCACGCGGCCCAAAAACCTTCAAAACTTCTTATCCACTTCAGCCATGATTGTGGTTGAGAAATTCAAGTGATTCAGCTGGACTTACTTGAAAGATTCCCATAATGTATATTTGAGGACATTGATGCTTGCTCACTGTCCATGTCTTATGTCTTGTTGGGTGTGCCCTATACTTTGGAGATTTGTACAATATATGTGTTGAGGCAGCAGCAGGTAGAGACACACACAGAGAGAGAGAGAGAGAGAGAGAGAGAGAGAGAGAGAGAGAGAGAGAGAGAGAGAGAGAGAGAGAGAGAGAGAGAGACTTGATATCTGCTTATCCAGTTGGAAAAAAGTTTGTGTTTTCGGCTATGGGTCCTCATTTATTATATAAAGCAACCCAAAAATTGGAAATGTCACCGCAGTTCCCGTTTAAACATCATGAAAAAAACTGGACTTTCCGTATGGAAGTATAATCATGCCAAGTTTGGAGTTTCTATGTACAATAATCTTGGAACAAAGTGTCGGAAAAAATGGTGCGAGAAAGAGAGAGAGAGAGAGAGAGAGAGAGAGAGAGAGAGAGAGAGAGAGAGAGAGAGAGAGAGATAAACATTAATGGAGATTGCTACAGTGGCAGTGTTATAGTTAATGGTCTTAATATTACCACTAGATGGCAGTGTAAAACAGTCATGTAAGGGTTTCTACTGAGATGACCATTATGAATCTAAAGTCGAGTATATGCACTGACAACATCTGAGATGACCATTGTCAATCAATATTCACGTATATGTACTTATGCAATAATAATCTTTTGAACAGCTAATCTCTGAGTTGTGCAGAGAGCTTTTACGCAAATCAACGTTTTGTTGCGTTTCAAAGCTATAGTGGACTTCCAAAATGGCAATATTTAAAACATGTCTTTCGGATCTTGTTCCTCTCAAAACGCTGTAATGAATTACCAAATAATTTTCAAAAAATAACAAAATTTAAAACATTCAAAAAGAAATTAACAGGATGGAATGGACCTAAATGCAAATGCAATTTTTGTCGTTCATTAAACACGCAGTAATCTTTTATTTTTTTCAAACTAATTTATTTATTTATTTATTTATTTATTTATTTATTTATTTATTTATTTATTTATTTATTTATTTATTTATTCATTTATTTATTTATCTATTTGCAAATGCAATCTCTGTGGCCCATTAAATATGCACTTATTTTTATTTATTTTAGTTCCTATTGTCATTGCATTTATTTTAAAGGGGGATAACTGCTTGGGGAGCCAGTGTACCCTCCTTGAATATTGCACGTTGTTTATAATTTGGTCACTTTAGTAAAAGATATAATATTTCAGTACGGTCACAAGCTTACAGTCTACTCACTTACCTTCTAAATATATTATAATGATGTAGCAGGCACTTTATTACAATATGGAGCGTATTTTACATATATATATTGTCACCCACGGATTTTAATGTCACTATTATTTTATTTTATTTTATTTATCGGTGTGCATTATTTGTGCCTTATAGATAGATGGTTTGTTTTTGGCGTACCTGCAACTTGGCGATAGTAGCTTTTAGCTCTTGTCTCTGAATGTGATACGATGTGAAATAAAGATTGAATTGGATCGCTTGACATAAAATTTTACAAGTTATCATGGCGAGGTCGTTATAACCTGCTCGTCAAAATATTTGTGCTGAAAGTGACGTTGCTTCAGTGTCATAGTTGCGGAACAAACTATTTGAAAATACGTGTGCTCCTAATCTCTTCTTTGCTTTAAACATAGCATTAAACAGTTTTTTTCCCTTATAACCAGAAAATTCTTATAATTCAAACTTTTATCTTGTTTTAACAAGAAATAAATTGTTATTTCAACTTTTTTTCTAGTTACACCCACATTTTCCCTGTTATTTCTATTTTTTTCCGTTATAATGAGGAAAAAACTTTTTATTTCAACTTTTTATCTTGTTATAACAAGAAAAAATCTAGTTATTTCAACTCTTTTCTTGTCATAACGAAGAAACAAATCACAAAACCACATTTACAAGACCCCATGTGCCTATGATTTGGCTCTTTAACATACATTACGGCCCTAGAATGAAATTTACCATGTGACATGGAATAGTGGCCTTGACCCACATTCTTGATTGGTGACTTACTTTGGAGAAAAACTGTCTCCAGTTTTGCATCCATTAATTTTCATCCAATTTTGATGTTCTTAGGGTCCAGTTGCAGGTTTTTAAAAAAGTTTTAGTGATTTCAAGTGACCTCGTAAGGTCAAAGGTCATTTGGCCGTCCGAAGGATTCCAGCTTAATTTTGGCCCATTTTGAAATACCCGAAGCTCCGATGCTATTGAAGCTAGTCAAATGAAACTTGACTGAAGTACTACAGATTCACAATGTAGGTTATGACCTTGACCTAATTTCAAAGATGTTCTCTGCAATTTTTTCAATTGTGAATTTGTAACACCACATCTATACAACCCCATAGGCCTAACACTGTTTCCTTCCTTTACATATTTACACATTGGCTATCACAATGATGATGGTAAAAATGGGAACACATACATTTTGCCTACCACATCAAATATAGTTAAATCCCCCAATACATTTAGTTGGTTGTTTACTTAAAAATTTTGCAATGTGATCTAAGATAACTTTTGCATTTGTTTTCAGTAATTCTCCACAAAAATCAAAGTGACAGGAAACAAGAAAAAAAGTTGTAATAACAAGATTTTCTTCTCGTTATGGAAAGAAAACTCGAAATCACGAGGATTTTTATCGTTATGACAAGAAAAAAGTTGAAATAACAAAATTTTTGTTGTTAAAAGAGGATGAAACGTTAAAAAAACTTTTTTTACTGGTTATAACAGATTAGAATTTGAATAACAAGATTTTTCTTGTTATAACAAGAAAAAAAATCAAATAATTTGTCTTGTTTTAACAAAGAAAAAGTTAAAACGAGATTGTTTCTTGTTATAACAAACAAAGAAAGAAATATCAAGCTAGCAAGTTGAAACATCAGGATTTTTTTCTGGTTAATACAAGAAAAATGTGGTTATAAAAAGAAAAAAAAAGAGAGATAAAGTTGACACCAATGCGCTTCCGTAGAATGCGGACTAAGTACATATAATATACAAAAACACTTAACCCACTCAGAAAGCTTTTGTGAGGAGGGAGGCCAGCTGACGTGGATGTTGTACGCGCCCAGGGACATCAAGAAGCGCAGCCAATCACGGCCCTACCTTGCGGTTCATCCCCGTGAGCATTGTTAATGTGCTGTTATTCATCACTAAGTTCCACGTTCCCTGGAGATACCCCTAGCTGAACAATACGGTAAATCAGGGTACCCTTAACAGTGTTGATCAGTTACCAAGTATTTCGACAAAAAAAAAAACATTTCCAGAGTGGCCAGTAGAGAGGAGGAAAGCGACCTGTTTCAGAGTCCCACCAGAGCTTTATCATCATCATCATCATCATCATCATCATCATCATCATCATCATCATCATCATCATCATCATCATCATCATCATCATCATCATCATCAATCATTGTTATTATTATTATTATTATTATTATTATTATTATTATCATTATTATCATTATTATTATTATTCGTACCGAACTACAAGAAAGAAAGAAAGAAAGAAAGAAAGAAAGAAAGAAAGAAAGAAAGAAAGAAAGAAAGAACGAAAGAACTGTCCATTGCAAAGTAACCCGACCGCCTAACGGGACCGCGGCTACTGGGTTACTATACATAATTATTCCGTTCTTATTTTATGCATTACTTCCATACACTCACGTTTAGTCATTTTGCATTGAACAGATCGATCTCTTATTTCACAGAGTCACGTTTTAGGTGGCCCAAAGCTAAACTTTGTCCATAACAATTTGGGGGTTACCTTGTGTTGTTTCCAGCTTCGGAAATGAACCCGAGTTAAGCTTAATACAGTTTAGCTCGTAAGTGAGAGATCGCACCCCAACAATATTCCATATGTAAGCTTCAGCGGCTGAAGACAAACCAGGGTAACACACTCCGATCACCACAAAATCTACCTTCTGGCTTTAGAAATCCTATTAAACACATGTGCATCGAAATTCGTGTTACTTTTAAATGAAATAGCAAGTACTTCTAATTCTTTTACATGATGAAGAAAGGAATTATTTTATAGCCATCTCGGTTCGTCTGGGTAAGAGATTGTGTTTGTCTACAGCCAGACATTGAGACTTCTTAACGTAAAATGAGAAATACTATTTTTAGCATACATTTTGCATATGTCAATCAAGGTCTGAAGATGAGGCACTGTACTAGCAAACAAAGTAACATCAAGTGCACAGGCAAAGCATTTATGCCAGTCCTTGCCAATTTTTAAACCATGATGGGATTTTCTCAATTCCAGTTATAAATTGTTAATAAAAAAAATTAAAGAGTTTGGGGGATAAGATACTGCCTTGAGGGGTGCCGACTATACCAGAGAACACACCACTGAAACCATTCTTCCATTTCACAGTTGCCTTCAGAGCACGGTATCAAGTAATTAAATTCACCCAGTGACTTACGGGTGCCCATGACCACAACGTATGGAATAGCCCGTCGTGCAAACTGCTGCCAATACGGGGCTGTCATGTTAACTGCAGACCTGTTCTGGCCCCCTATCCTGTAGCATGGAACTAACAGGAAGCAGGGCAGATCCATGTATCCAACATTGCAAAATGTGTTTTTGTTACAAAAATAAGGCATTCAGAAAGGAATAAGTTTAAGAGAAGCCATTTACACATGATGCAAATATACAGGAAGCTTGAAATATTAATAAATTGTCATTTGTTTGTCAGAAAAAGTGTTTTTTCAACATTTTGCATTGTTAGATACATGGATCTGCCCTACTTCCTGTTAGTTCCATGCTACAGGATAGGGGGCCAGAACAGGTCCGCAGTTAACATGACAGCCTCCTATTCATTAAGCCGCGTCGAGACTGCAAACAAAAACTGTTGAACCAGAGGCATTCAAGAGAGATATTACGTCATGTAAGTAGAGGCACCCAAATAAAGTACTTTCTGAATCCAAATTGTGCCTCGCTCATACAATTATCAGGTAGAAAACATAGTTCAACTAGAAAAAAATGATTTGCATGTCAGCAAATCAGTCTGTGTGCCAAGAAAACTTTTAAACATTGCCTACTTAGTAAATTATTTATTCATTTATTTACCTCCTGCAACAATTACTATTTTATGCAGCTTTCTAAAAAAAACCTATAAATTAAAGTTGGAAAAGCCCTTCAATCTATAATAATTTTGAAGCTATTCAAGATTTAAATTTTGTGCACTTGCGTAATTTGGGTAAATCAAACTGCTACAGCTTTGATTTATGGTTCATTGGTTGC